>VYZW01025042.1:32534-83241 GCA_013401315.1 Balaeniceps rex
ACTAGAAATCCTAGCAGGAGGTAACTGTACCATTAGATTTCTCACAGATATCTCAGAATGAAATACAAATCTCGTTAGTGCTTACTGACATCTCCAGAGCACATAAACTCATAAAAGAAGTTTTCATAGATTTATAAAATGAAAGAGAAAAGCTTACTGGAAAACAACAGATTGGCCACGCTTATCTTACTTAATTTGAATGAGGCTCTGGCAGACCAGAAAGTATAAAGGGAATAGTTGTCTAATACCTAATGACTGCTTAGAATGGAAGAATGTTTCTTCTTTTATCTTGGCTTGTTATAAGGTGACGGGCCAGAGTACAACACAGTTTAAATAGGAAATTACGCCTATGATCAACTGAAGTTTTTAAAAGCTGTGTGCACACATTGTGCAGTACCAGGTTAGCTCTGAAGCATGTTGACAATAGAATAATTTCTATTTGCTAGGAATTTGTGGGTTTAACTTTATAGCACAAAAGCAATAAATTGACTTTCTTGCAACTAAGCCAAGGATGATGGAGTAAGTATTCTCATGAAACTAGGAAATAAATGCAGCTACATCTTTTGATACTGATAAATCCATATCCCATCTCTTTGTTCTCTGACTCTCTATACATTAACCAACTATTGCAAATTACCAGGAAATTGTCATTATCATATACTTCCAAAGCTTCCCATTTTCATATCTCTCAGCTTCTGAAAGGTACTAGCATTGGAGCACGCCATGGAGCCAGTGAACGAGGCCTGTGTTTCACCAAGTGGAATGTAAGTGGAGAACGCTCTGTTCTCTTTAAAGTCGTTTCAGCATCTCATCCCAAATGAACTGGGTCAAGGCACTTGAGGAGGTTTCTGTTCTGAGCATTGCCTTTGGTCTCGGCCCCACTCGGGAGATGCAAGACATGCACTGTTCCTCAGCGCAGCTTCCCTGAGTGTTGCAGTGGATGTGTTCCAACAGAGGCAACAGAAACAAAAAGGTAAACGTAGTCCTAACCTAAACAGGCACAGCTCTCGTGGTCCTGCCTCTGAGCTTTCTCAGCAGGAAACTGTGTTCTATACCATATAAATAGGCTTTGAGTTTTTAGAAACAATATGTTCATTTTTCCATTGCGATATTATGCCTTACATTGCATATGCCAGGCATAAAAGTCAGGCTAACATATACCAAGATTTTTACAATTCTATGCCAAGAAAAACACCTCCAGTACTTTTGGTCTTGAATCTTGCGTTTCTTGTTCATTTAACTTCAACTCCATGTCTTATGAGACAAAAGTACCTTTAGTGCACCAACAGCGTCCTGCTGTTACCATCACCCAAACGACCTCATTAAGGGGCACTAGAATATTACATTAATGAATACGGGTACCGGTAGCAGTAAAAATGCCCCAGGTGAGGATCTGACCCTTTTGACTATTATTTGGGTAGTTGCACTTTTCACAGCTGCAGCTGATTGAAGTACATTTCATTGCCAACAGCTTTCTAAATGTATTATAGAACTAAAAGCTCAAGACTGCCTAACAGATGATATTAAAATCACAGTCCTTAAAAACAAGAAAAGCGACAATGGCAACGCACAGGCTTAGCACCAACCTCATCATCTGTTTACACTGGACATCTATCAAGTCACTGGTCATTATTCCACTGCTTTTGCAATTATTAATCCCAAGAATCCAAATTCATTTTAACATGGATGACTAGATTTTGATACTTTAGCTCCTGCTGTGCAGCACCTTACTCCTTGAAAAGTCTGAACAAAATAAAAATGTTGTCAATATGACTTAAACAAAATCTGGGAAGATTAATTGTGTGCAACTGTAGTAAAAATCCTTCACATGTAACACGAGATTCCCCCCAGAATTTCTAACAGGTATGAATGACCAGTCAGCAAATAACCTATTTGACATCCAGATCTTCAGGAAAGCCTAATCAGCTGCCACTGCAGCAGACTCCAGTGAGCTGCATGGCTTTACACCAGCAAGAGGCCATGCTTAGAATATAATTTCCAGTAACCGTGCAAATTAACTGTTTTTTTTTTTTTTCTTTTTAAACTCTACACACAACTTAGCAATTACATTTTCTCAAGTGCCCCCAGATCAGCAGGCTGCAGTTCCATTGGGTTAGGACTCTGTGCAAACCTATAGCAAAGCCGGTGTCGCAAAGCATTCACTGAGCAGGGTCCCTGGGCACTTGTGAGATATGGGTGTCCCCCAGTAGCATCTCAAACCCCCCATCTGATTGCAGTGAGTCAAGCGGTGATACTGCCCTTCCTGCTGGGAGGAACGCAGCAGCTCAGGAGGAGAGTGGGGAGGAGCTGCTGAGAACTGGAATCTCTCAGGGACATAAAACAATGTGAGGAGTTAAGTCCAACCAACATTGTACAGATGACAATTAATTCCTACAGAAACAGAATTGTGGGCCAGAACAGCTCACGCTCCAGGACAGAGTAATAACAACCAAGTCTGGGTCTTCATTCCAACATTTTCTGGACATCTTTTGGGCCCCAGGGCTTTGTCGCAGGTACCAAAGGTCTAAGGCTGCCCTGGGGTTAATGCATCTCTCCCCAATTCAGCATATTCTCCACCTGGATATTGTTCCTGTGACAGATGGAACCCATCCCGTTCTTTTGTTGTTTGTCCTCAGACAACAAAGAAATCTCACAAAGGGTCAAAATGTATCATGTCTGTTGCCAGCTAATAATTCCTTATCGCCATTACTCATTTATACTGTTTATGTTTTCCTGTTGCCATAGTAACAACACAGACAGCTAAAAAGAGCTTGCATGAAATAAATCAATGGAGTCTGCAGACCTGAAAGCTGCTCAATTAAACAATGGTTCATATCGAGGGGAGAAGGTGAGGGACAAAACCTGCAACACATTAAGATTGGACCGTTTTTTGTCACTCGCATGCTAGTAATTGGCAAACATAGTGTCTAAACAAAACTAGCTAGTATAAAATCTAATAGGGAATACAATACGAGGAGGAGGACTTGAATGAGATGGTCGTGATTATTCATCATTGTTGTAACATATTCATTAAGTGTTGATATTACACGCAAATGTCAGAAATTTGGCCTCTACCCCAATAACTCTGCAGTCTATGAGACAGAGCCCTCAATTCTTCCTTATACTAGTGTCCTTTTTTTATATGAACAGCCTCACCGCATGAGACGCAAGACTTGCACAATCAAAACTCCACAGGATAGACAACACATATTCAGAAAAAAATTGTATTAATGGTGATCTGCAAAACGCTTTAGGGAGAGCATGGAGGGGGGCTGTTGTATAAAGGACATTCAGGCAAGTTTTGTTCAGGTTTTTTTTAGAGTTTTTAACCCACTCTCTCTGGTTTTCCCTCTTCCCAAAATAGCGAGCTTTACTACAGTTCTCAAAATATGTTTACTGTTGGTCTTTGTACTTTAATTAAGTACATGAGAATGCTGATACACTAACAAATATGCCCAGAAGAAGAACTTTTAAGATCCTCAGACGTTTTAATATAAACATAGGTGTTTTCTGCCATTTGAGATGGCCTGGTATCTCCCACATGGCCTTCCCTGCTGGTCCAGAAGGTTGTTTGTAGGTCGTGTGTTATGTACACTGTGTGGCAGCCCAGGAGGATCATCCAAGATGCTGCAGGGCATCACAGCTGACACGCACCAGGCACCTATGTTTACACAATGGAGTAAGTCCCCAGGTGCCTCCACAGTTAAGCAGCATCTAACCAAGTGGTTTAAGGATCACAGTCTTAGATGAGGAGACCCTAATCAAGTCTCACTTTGCTGGATTTGGCTCCTTCTACCAATCTTTACTGCTGTTATTGCAATAGGAAAGCCTCAAGTGCCTTTTCACCTTTGCTCTCCCATCAGCTCCACTATTCATGTTTATTTGTACTGCCGGTATATCCAAGAGCCCTTTTCATAGACTGGGATGCTGTTGTGCTGCATCAACAAAACACAACAATGGGCAACATCTTACAGATCAAGTATATGACACGGAGCAAACGATGGGAACAGATGGATGGGGTGTTACACGAGGAAACAGCACTGCCATAGTGGAAGGCAGTGCTTTCAACAGACCAGAGACACGGCCATAGTTAACAGGGTCTAGCATGGCTGCTTCTGACACTGCATCTGTCAGCAACACTGGCAAGCTTTTCAGAACAGTAAATAAGACCAAAGAATAATCAGTGACAGAGGGACCTGGATTTCTAATGTGAAACGTGTCCTTCATTCTGTCCTTTTCCTACTTTCACAGCGTAAGCCTGGGTATGAACAAATTTGCAAAATGAAGGCTGGAAGGATACATGACTGCTCTCTATGAAAATGCTGGACCAGAAAAAGAGCAAGCAGAGAAAAGAACTACTGAAGCTAAAGGAAAACCTTGGCACAAAAAGAAGTAGGTATCAACTCACCGTAAGTTTAGGCTTGAAATAAGGAGGATTATAAACCCTCAGAAGAGGAAGGATCTAGAGCAACCTTTTAATAGGAACAAGGAAAGGCTGAAAATGAAGTAGCTTTCAGACAGTACAGGATGCGTTCATGAAAGACATTTAATGCTGTGGCTGCCCATAATAGCAGAGGACTGACCTTCATGACCCAGGTCATCCCTCCTGCTCCAATAACTGCGCATGTCCCCAGAACACAGAAAAGGCTCAAACCCTATTCATTCAAAGCCCCTCTGCAAATATGCTTGTTTTGTGCTTAATCAGTTGCTACAGTAGCTAGTGGAATAGTGAAAAAGCGGTATGGAAAAAAAATTGTTAGTCCAAGAAAATGCATTAAGCAAAAATAGAATAAGTCAGGATATCAAAACCCCAAATGTGTTATATTTGAAATTCAACTTTTTTAAATCTTCCATCCCCAACTCCAAAGCAGAAAAACGCAAGTGATCGGGGAATCGAATCTTCTGGTTTTATGCTTGGCATTAAACAGGTCATAAAAATTATTGACTTTGGCTCTTTACGCTTTTAATACATTAAAAATAATTACAACCATGCCTCGACTGAAAAGTAATCTCAGAAGTCAGCATGTGAATTTAGGGTTTTGAAGAAAAGCAACCACTCAGCAGCACACAGAGCTCATCCCAGAGAAGAGGAGAGGGCAGCCTGCACAGCCATGTGATTGCCAGCGCATCATATGACACGGGCTGGTATAGTCCTCTGGCCAGGGTTAAAATCATTCATTACTACCATTACCTCCACAGTTAGTTAATCCCGGAAACTATAAGAGAGTTGCTTAAATTCTAAAGAAAAAGGGAAGAAAGAAGGTGTGATTGTTTTTCAGCCAGTTGGGCGGAAAAGTGGTCCCAGAGACACCACACAGTGTAAGGAAAAGCCGAGTTATCTTCAAGTACGTTTACAGCATGTACACTCATTCCCGCTCCATATAGAGTTCCCAAATGTACTGAAGCGGGGATGGGACTGAGTCAAGCATTGAGACTAGACTTCAGAAATTACCTCCAGTTCTGGGTGCCTCCCATTTTGAGAGCCTCAGGTGACACTCCTACAGCTGATATTCACTGTTTATTTTCTTACCTGGCCAGGCAGTGTGATTCTCAATTTAGCTGCTCCTCACACATGGCACTACACACACAGTGAGTGTCTGTTAGATCTGCTCTGGCAAAGCGAAGCAAAACTCAGAGACCCCGAGTTCCCTTTCTACATGCCGATGTAGAAGAGGCTGCCTTGCTTTACAGCTGTTCAACTCAGCTAGCTCTCCTTAACACTGCAATGACTAAAGACAAAATTTATCTTAATGAAAGATTCCACAGAAACCAAAGAATTTAGCATCAACCTTCAGCACGAGAAGCTTCATTTTTTTCTGTTTATAAGTTCCGTAAAGCCCAGTTGAAAGTCAGCTTCCGAATTCATGTGAAGGCACCCAAATGACATTTCAAAGCTAAAACAGACACACCAGTCTTTGGCGCAGTCAGCATGCTCAGTGAGAATGAAATAATTCAGCACCAATATAAAAAAAGTATTTCTAGGTAAAAAAAAAAATCATTAATGTTTAAGTCCCTCTTCAAAATCACTTCATCCACCCTGGAGTTAATGCCACATGAAAGTCTTATGTTATTCCCTCTTAATATTTAATTCAAAGTGCTTAACTGCAGGTTTAGAAGCTCTTCCATCAGCACCCGGTTTTGAAAATTGTAGTAATTACTTTCAACTGAGATCATATGTAGTAATCTGCTTGTTACTTCTTTGTTACAGTGTCCCGCTGTGAACATATCAGCTGCATCAGGTATTGCAGCTCTCCTTCCCATTTCAGGCATTTGCAATTTTACCAGCTTTTGAAAGAAAAGTTGGGCTGGGTTATGGCAGTGAGGCAGGAGAAACTGACTTTCAAGGATTCCCAGTGTGAAAACATTTGCAACTTTTTGTTGGTAAAAGTCTAGTCAGGCATGTGGCTGTTTAATGTCTTCAAAGGATGTAGTTACAAAACCTCTCTGTCCACTTTTAGGGTTCTTGTATTCTTTTCCGATAGCTGTTTGGATGGTTCAGTATCTGAACCATAAAGCAGATAAGATACAATCTATTTGGCAAGGATACCCATCAATGCTATTCCTTTTTTATAAGTACATTGATATGATTGTATTAAACTTATCAAACAGTGTTACCAGATCAAAGGCGTATATTTGCTCATAGCACAAAACTACCTATGTCTCATTTTACTACGGAACAAAGATGTCAGTATTACTATGCGGTATAAACCTTCTTCACTTGTCAAGCAAGGTTAAAGGGGGATCCCCATGTCCTTGAGTCACTTAGACCATGGCCAATTAAGAGAGGAACCTTTCTGTTCCTCATCTTTAGTTTCTGGCTGCAGGCACTTCGAGGCTGAAGCGTCTGGGAGGCCCAGAAGCAGCATCCATCTCCATGGGGCATGGCGTCTGCCATAGTGTCTCTGTGGGCCACTTTCAGCCCCGCGGTTCAGCAGCCCTGGACCCCCTCCAACTAGAGCCTCAGCACCTTCTTCTCCCCCCTCCTTCTGGACAGATGAAATTCCCAGTGACAGGCTTACTCAGGCTCCAACTACATAGATGGGAACTCCTTCCCTTAGCTTTTTAATCCACCTCAACATCCCACAGTTACTTGCATTGACTCATTCTTTTGTTCTTCTCTGAAAAATGATTGCCTACAAACTCCTGTAACCGGGTCACAACTTCCCATCTGGCAGAAAAGCAAAGCGGCACAGGTATAGGTAGTGCTGTTCTCTCCGTCTGCCTGGAGTTTTGAGCAACCCAGCCTCTCCAGTGACTTCAGTCAAAATAAGTCTGCCAGGTTAGCTTCAGTCTCTTCGGTCCTATTTTATAAGAGACTCTTCCCAGCCTAAAGCAGCATGCCACCCAAATGGCAAGTCCCTTCAGGAGAAAAAACAGGTTTCCAGTTTAAGGCTGAAAATTAGTTTAGACAAGAACATAAAAATTCCTTCTCTTGCAGCATAAGGAATAAACCACACTCTATAGGGTGCAAGGAAGGCTTCACAACTCTTCCTTTTTGGCCATGAACATGTGTCCAACTAATGGTCTCTGGCAAAACGTATCTTGAGCACCGTTATTATGTTATTGTTTGGCAAAGCTTTTTACTGACTGTTAGATTATTTTTTAATGAGTTGGAAGTAAGGGGGAGTTTGCTACTGAATTTTACTTTGAAAGACATTTTTCTTAACACAGTGTTATGTTTAATTGGCACACAGCACTCAGTGCAAATGCACGCACACAGTAACGTACACCTTTCCCACTAGCAACTGCAGTTATCCCAGTGCACGTGGTCATAAGTTTCCAGAAAAAAGGGCACAAGCGGGACAGGGAGGAGACAGTCATAAGACATAGGGCCCGGCTCTAAGACTAGGCAGTAAGATCCAAAGCCTATCGAGGTCTGCCAAGAAGGGGGAAGCAACAGGTAATGGATCACAAATTGGTGCGGGAGGGGCGGGGAGGGGGGGAAGCTTGGGACTGGTTCCCTTCTAACCCAGTCATAACCGAAGCAAAGTCCACGTTGCCAGGCCAGGGGAGCAATGGGAGGAGTCTGACACTACAGCAAGGCAAGTCAGGGGCTCAAACATCCAAGGACCTTGGAACTACTTACAAAATCCTTTAGTGCTGCAAACCCTATTTACAATACTGAGAAGCACGGTCTTTGAACCCATTCACACCTTGTCTAGCCTTACTGCAATCGGTGCCAGGACTGACTTGCCATCCTAGGTGCATGTCCATGCCCACAGCATGAAACAGTACATGTGCTAGCACAGGTGTCTCCCTTCCCCTCCCTCTGCCTGTGCTTTTTCAACTCAGTTTTGAATTGTTCACACTGGGAAATGACAAATACACAAACCCAAACTCTCCCTTGAAGGACATGACTTTTTCTAAACAGACCCAAGAGTATGAAACAGAAGGAATTGCTGTGAAGGATCAGTCCTTTCAGAAAGCAGGCAGAAGCAGACAGACCTGGAGGGCTCCTGTCCCTGCTCCTGCAGACCTTGCTCTCCGCAGGGCAGCTGAGGGTTAGGCTCTGCTGTAGAAGAACAGGGAAAAGTCAAGCACTGTGCCCTGGTGTAAGATGGTTCACGGGGAGATGACGAGGAGATGCTTCGGGAGAGCTCAGTCAGCAGGGTCAGGGCAGTGGAGGAAGCAAGCACTTCTCTCCTGCTCTCTGTCAGACTTTAGTTTCCTCTTTTCCTCACAGTCTGCCTTTTCTCTCCTCGCTACCTCATATTTCACAGTGTTTTTCCTCTTTTCGTTTTTTCTTCCCTCACTCTCACCGTCTTATTTCCCCCTGCACTTCCAGCCCTGTTTATTCATTCCCCTTCTCAAACATCCACTTGTTTCATCCTCTAGTTTCCATTAAGCAGAGATGGATGGAGGCCCCGGCCAGACCAGTAACACCCTCAGCAGCCAGTGGCAGAGGGCTGCAAGCCTGTCCTAAGGCCACCCGCAGCCTGGTGCCATCCAAGTCCCTGCCGCGTGGTGCAGCCAGCTGTGCAGCAGGGAAGCAGCTGCTCTCCTGTAAACCTGTTGCGTTTCACTATTTTAACATTTTGCATGACTTTGTTTCTCAGCTCCATCACTACAGCCACGGATCACCCTTGGTCACCCTTCTTCTCCTTCCTGGGGATTTTTTGGTACTCCGGGCAGGGCCCAGCTGAGCCCAGGCAGCAGGATTTGCCATGGTCAAGTTGGGATTTCCCCCTCTTTTCAGTGGAGCCTGCTCCCCCTTCCTGACCCTCAGCCGGCGACACTGGTGGACACGTCAGAGACCTGTCATCCCCTCCAGCGCGGCTGCCCTGCAGCTCGTAATCCCTGTCCCTGACAGCACATAAAGCCTCCATCTTCGGCAGCAGCTGCTGTGCATGCACAGACCAATGTAAAACTTACAGTGTCTACGTCAGCATCCACAGTGGACTGTGATTCCCTTAACCTATAAAAGACCACAATACTTGTGCCCTCCTTAAGCTCAAAACTGAAATCTTCCTCCATGAACGCTTCACAGTTCATTATCAAGACCAAGGTTTGTTTTGTAGAAAAGACTGTATTTTACTTATTCTCAGACAACACTAAAATCCTGAAAGATGTGACTCTGAAGAAGTCTCTGGGAAACATGACCTTTGGATACGTCAGAACATAGACTTTTTCAGTTTCCTCCATACATACAAGGCATCTGCCCCGCTGGACATCAAAGAAAGACACCAGGATGATAGGAATCTTTACTTTGGCAGAAAATGGCATATAAACAACATGCAGACTAAGATGGGAGTTGGCCTGCTGGGGTTATGTGTGCCATCTGTGACTCCCATGCATGGCTGTGTGCTATCTTGATTTTGATTTAGTTACCTTTGCCTTATTTTTATGGATTTATTTAGAAAATTCTATAAAGCGATACAGAACTAAATATCTAAGCAACCTGAAATAAACTGCACACATTTACACCACATATTCAGACTCCTGCTGTCTACTATATATGATTTGCTGTTAAACCATGGAGATTCTGGAAACTTCTGCTCTGATATTTAATTTGTCCGACAGCGCCTGTTTTGCTGACCTCTGGGGCTCCCTGCAAGGCCTGTTTTCCCGGACTCTCAGAGGGGTGGACTGAGCTGGCTCGAGTGAGGAGCGTCACATTTACTGCAGGCTGGGAAAAGATGAGGGCTCTGCTTAGGGCTGACATGTGTCAACTTTAAACCTGTAATAAGTGCATTTTTAGAAACAGAATTGTCTGCATGCTTTTGTCTGGAGCTGACTGTGTTGTGTCGCCTGGATGGAGGAGGCACAAGAGGATTGTGAGGTCACTTAAAACTGGATTATGACAGTGAATCAACGGGGCATTAGGAATAAGCTAATTAGAAAGGAAGAATCTGCATGTACACACACATCTTGCTAATCAGTGATTATGGAAAAGAAAGGATTGAGAAAATACATGGCAGCTAAACAGGACTTTAACACTATACTAAAGAGACAGGAAGACCCTTCCCTCAAGGACAAGCAAGCATTAAAGTGGCAGATATGATTGATAAGAACAGCCCTGTCCCACTGTACTGCAGATGTCCTTCACATGAACAGCATGGTTGGGCTCATCTGAAGTTCAGGAGAGATGACAGAACTCCATCAGCTCAGACCCCAAGAACAGCCACCATCGTGGCAAGAGCCCTCAGAAATCTGCATGATTTCAGATGCAGTTCCCACAAGAGGACACTGCCCCATTGAGCAAACGTGACTTCATGTTCACAAGGGACGACTCCCAAGGAAAGCTAGGGATATATCACAAGCTCCAGAGCGCCACTGGCAGCATGAATTCCTGAGCGGACCACACCGATTAAAGACAAAGAGGAAAATGATTATACCTCTGCACAAATATCCCAGCCAGGGAGCTCCACCCAGATTTCCCTGAGAGTCTTCTGACATCCATGGTGTTTATACACTGGCTTTGGCTTTTTCAGCAAGGCTACCAAGTTCTCCCCTCAGGTGGACGATGTTTTTGCACAGTATTAGACCTTAAAAAAAAAATTGTTCCATGCTACAAAAGGAGGCTTCTTAGCATGCAGAGCAGCTCCAATAACATGTTCCTGCACACAACAAAACGTGAAGCACAGGTGAAAAACAACACAGCTAACATGCAATATAATTAAGCAACAGTAAAATTTAGCACTGGTGAAAGCACTAAAAACTTTTAAATTGACATCTAAGACTAAGCAGCTGAAGTTACCCCCCTAAGCTAGAGTCGAAGCATACAGCCACGGGGCTGGTATTGCAATAACAAGAACTGTCCTAAGAGAAGACGCAGACTCCTGCCTTCGTACCATTCACAACCCACTTGTGCAGTATTCTTACGGTTTACAGCGTCAGCCGAGACCCAGGAGTATACTCACTCCACGGGCCATCTGTTATCCTCTGCACAACAACTACTATTAACTCATTGTCACTGGGAAATCATTTACTTAATAATACATTGAGTTGGCTGTTCTTCCTGCAGAAGAAAGCTGTTCTATAAACATAAGGACGTATTTCCAAACCTCAGCATTCAACACTTGCTTCCCTGCCTATACCAGATTCTTCATTTTTAAAATCTCTTCTTGTGACACAGACTTTTATGAAGAAACAGTTTATTCCATAGTTTGCTTGTGGTCTTGAATAGCCCTGATTAATAAAAAGATCAAATTAGTGTTTCCCAAACTACTTCTCAAAGTGGAGGAGGAAAATAAAAACATTCCCATGCTATGCCAATGACTGGGTAGAACTGCCTTTCTTGAGATTTACTCCTCACACCCCTGCCCGTAAGGTTATTTACTCATGATATGTTTTTTACAGATTGGGACCCTTGATCCTGCAAGAACTTGTGCACCAAGTAGCACAGTTTATCTCAGTAGGATTCATTCAGAGATACAAATCTGCAGAAATCAGGGCCATAGCTATATTTCTGAATGCCGCTGGAGTATAAAGACTGCAAAACCAAAAAGACAGTGTCAACAAAACCTCAAGGTAGAGCAGCTCCCTGACTGTTGACTGAACTGTGTATCTCTAAAGGACTATAAATGATGCAATTGTGACATTTCCATTACTTCACGGCAGCACTTATAACTGGAAGGACACAGTGGCAAAACCAGATTTAACGTAAGCCATGTTCCTCAGCACCCCTTCAAAAAACAAAACAAAGCCAAATAAACAATTCAAGACAAAATAATAATCTGAGCTGACTTTGCAGTATTTGACTTGCTTTCAAAACCATTTTGTGTTTTTAGAAAATACTGCGGGTTCTGTACTCTCTGTGGTATTTCCAGCGGACACAGCTCTTCCTGTGGTATTAGACCTGGCACTGCCACAAGAACTTTGCCCCTGATTGTCTCAATGAAAACACCACAAAAAGGAACACTTTCCACGACTGGCTGAAAACATCTAAAATATACGTATGTACAAGGATACATTTATATATATAATCAGAAAGGGGAAAAAGAAGAGAAAAATCTGGAAAACAGATGAAAATGCAATGAATGATTTTACCAAAAGAAAGAAAAAACAACAAGGATTTGGGGAAGGATTTTTGTTTGTTTGTTTGTTTTTTTGAGAGATTCCAGTCAGGCTCAAAAGCTTTGCTCATTTTTAGCTCGTGGAGTTGAGCCAGAGCCTTTCCTTGGCTCTGACTCAACTCTACTCTATAGCTTTGATTCACTGAAATCTCGGCCTTAGCTGGGGGAAGGGAGACATGTCAGTGCTGCTCCTGCATGGGGCAGGCAGGAATTGGAGGCGCCGGCTCACCCATCTCCGTCCCCCTCCCTCCGGCAGTGGCGTAGGGTCCCTTGTTCCTGGAACCCACTCAACTATCCTTCTTTCCAGACAGAGTTACTGGATCATCTAGCCTCGCCAGGTCTTTTTTGATGTGTGAAAGCGGAGTTGAAGGGAATGAACCTGATTATATATAGATTATTACACGGACTTCAAATGGGTTCCGATAATGTCACACTCCTCTGGGTGCTGGTGAGGATGCCCTGCAGCCACGAGACAGATACCTTCCATACGTGGGCAGGGAGCAGGGTACTCGCATGCATTTCCAGACTAGAGGTTGGCTTTTCCTGTCAAGTACAAAACAGTGCTTGGCAGTGCCAGGTCCCCGCCACAGCCCTGGCAAAATGCCCCAACCCTCCCCAAGAGGGGCCAGCTGCATGGATGAGTGGGTCTGTTCTTCGCCACATGTGTTCGCATACTCAGCCATGGCTCTCTCCACTGAGGCTCCCAGCACAAAACCAGCAGGGCGGTGGTGGGTAACCTGCCTTCTAGGAACTCCTCTGAGTCCATTGGCTTATTACACATTACTGTAACAAGCCAGGAGAAGACAGTGACTTTGCAGCACAGTCAGATCTAAACTCATGATCTAATGTCTGCAGCTTTTGTTCAACCGTTTAGTTATCCAAGTCACACAGTTCCCTCTGTGAGCTCAAAAAAATACATTATAGAGAAAGAAAATTGTAAAGGGAAGCAGGTCAGGCTTAGACAGACACATACCCTCTGGGGCATGTGGCAGGGAGGCAAGGAGAGACACACAGTTAATTGCAAATTGCTGCCATTGCCATATTAGTCATGCAACATAAATGCTGTCAAGTAACAAGCTTTATGGGAACAGACTCTGATTTCTGTAACAACGCCAGAAAGTGGCATTGTGGCTAAAGGCTGTAAATTAAACATTGTCGGGGTTTATAGAAATGTGCCAATATCTGTCAGCTATACCTAGCAGGGGAAACGGGCTGTATTCAAGAACACCAGGCTAGTTCTGCAAGTATCTGCAGAATCACTGCGTGGGATGCTGTGGAGGAAAGAGAGCAGGAGGCCAAGAGAGACAGCTCGGGGTCGAAGCATACATACAGTCTCAGACCGACTCTGCTTGCAGGAGCCCTGGAGAGCTCTTCTTCCAGGTCAGAGTAACCAAAACGTAACACTGCTTGGCCAAGTATTTTCCTCATTTTGGTGCAAACAGAATCCACAGTCTTTAACCACATGGAGATTTTTCTCTGCAATGATGCTCTTCATTAAGGAAGACTCTTTTCTTCCCTTATGCCCCAGTGCTGCATAAAAAGGGTAAAGGTACAAGGTGTGGGCATTAGGCATGCCTTGTTTCCTTCAACAGACATAATTTAGAGATTTTTCCAGATTCATTTCTGACTGCATAAATGGTTGAGCTAGCTCCATTTTCCTGTGCTCTGCAGTAATCAGTATCATGACTCCAAAATGCCAATTTACAGCTTCTCAGTCAAGAAATCTTGAAGAAAATGGGAGTCAGATATTCTGCTTTCTGGTATTTATCCTCATCCAAAATTAATCTATTCTTAACACAGAGCCATGTGGTAATGGCAAAGAACTACAGACCCTTTCACCCCAAGCAAGGGATTTCATCAGAGTAAGTATTACCCCTGAACCTACAGTAAACTCGGTTTTGTGCTGCTGTAGGGTTCCTGGTGTGGGACCTTTCCCAGACCCCCCAGCCAGGCTCCTTTCTCTAGTTTCAAGCTAGCAGTACACAGCCATCCCACTCCAGCAGATGAAAAAGTTCCAGAAGTGTCAGTGTAAAACACCAGCCAGTAAAAATAGATTCTAACAAGCGAAAAATGCAACGTTGAGATTAGAGAGTTGCAAAACGGTGAGAGACCATCACTCCAGAGGGGTAGCTAAGCAACAACTGCTTTGTTTTGTTTTGAAATCTATATGAGGAATAAAATACCACCAAGCACAGAGTCAGCCCAGAAAAACTATTCTCTCCTCTGAAGAAGAGCTGAGGCAGTGTCAACTAGTCTAGCTGCATGCAGTGCATGAAAAAGTGTCATCTTTGTTTTAAACCTGCCATCTCAAAGCTTCTTTTGACAACCTTGCAACCGACTGTTCAATGTCTCAGATAATGATGGGATGGCTTTATTGAGGTTTTTATTGATGGTTTTATTTGAAAACAATGTATTTAAGGTAGGCATGCTAATCTTGAATAACCTGATAGTAAGTCTGAAAGCCTAGAGTTCATTTGCTAACAGAAATACAGCCTCCCTTGGAAGTGATATGAGCTTATATGCACTGAGTGGCTTAACCAAAGGCAGAGGGTTAATTAACCTAATGAGCACTACATTAAAACCCTATTAAAACAGGAAGTTCCAAATACCTGTCAAAGGAAACATTGTCCTTTCCAAAGCCAAGTGTACTCTTAAATTCATGAAAAGCCAAAATAAATCAGTCCCCAGATAAATTCTGCTGGATGAACTCTAAAACTCAGGCTGAGATAGGATAAGACGCTTATAATATCATGCAACAAAGAAATGAAAAGTGCTGTATAACTGTTTTAAGACAGGACTGAAAACTTTTACCATTTCAAAGGACAGACTCTTTCCCAACAGTTAGCAAGCCCAAGATAAGGCACTGGGCACCATCAGAGCAACACTCCTTGCTCCTTGAGCCTTGACCTCTTTAAATGCTGGTTAGAATGACAAGGACACAGGGGAAGTCTGCAGCTCTAAGCAAAAGAATACTAAATCCTCACCAGTCCAAGTAGGACTCATTTCTGCTATTAAAACCAAATAGCAACAACTCAAAAAGAAGATGAATCCCAAGGGATGAAGATCCTTTATAGTTAGGACGAAGAAATGACCAAGCACTCTGCAAAGGCTGCTGCTGCTGTCCTAGCCCTGCGGCACTCCTTTGCCGTGTACCTACAGGGCAAGCCGGAGGAGCCAGGATCTACAGCAGTGAGCTAGCAGCTGCCGCCTGGAATGGCTGCATCACCAGCCAGGAGCCACAGGACATCTGCTGCTATGCAGCAGCAAGTTCTCTTACAGAAGAGAAAAACACTCAGCAAAAGATAACACACAGAATGAAAGTGGGTTTAGCCTACTAAACTGAAATTCCTGGATCTTAGATGACCAACACAGTTGATTTCAGGTAGCTTCATCATTAAATCTTTATCAGGCTGAAATTTTCTTACCGAAAAAATACAGGGATAATCTTTATAGGTGCTTAAGCACATAAAGACAGAGAGGTGACTCATAATTTCCTAAACCATCCAAGCAAATTGCTCCTGCATAAGATGAGGACAGCCGAAAATCTTAGTTGGTGCCCACAAGCACTTTGGGAACCTGTCAAAACCTGTCCTTTAATCCCTCAGAGAGTAATGTTTGCTTTCAGGCATTTACTAAAATCCTTTTTACCACTGGACCGTTTTGAATATCCTGATGTGATATAAGGATATCTGAAAACTGAATGAGCTTGCTTCTCTTACTTTCTTGACCTTTCACATGGATGTAACTGTATCAGTATCACTGGAAGAAAAGAACCTGTCCCAACATATATAAATAGTATTCTCCCTTCTTCATATGAGCAGAAAAATACTATGACATATTCTGTTAACATTTATAAACCCATTTTATCCAAATCACAGAATAAGGTTCCAACAGACTGACACAGAAAACTCCCTTTCATACCAATGCAGCATGCAATGTCATCCCTGTCCTACTGAAGCAATAGCGTAAGGTCGGAGGTGGCAGTCCTCCACAGGCAGGCACAGAGGACATGCAGGCATTGTGGAGGGTTGCCCAATTCCTGGTAATTCCTGTGGTGTCCCTGGTGTGGTTCCTCACACACCAGGAGAGGCGGAGGTAGAGAACTCTCTGGTGAATGAGCTCCAGGGGCCGGGAGGGAAAAGTCTCTGAGGAGGAAAATTCTGAACAACCAGCTTCTGAACAGAGCTCCTGGTGTGGGGGTTATGTACCTCTCTTTACACTCAAGCCCCTGGTACGGATGTATGGCGTGTAGTTTGGTTAAAGTAGGCTAGAAACGTCTCCTATTTCTAAGGCCCACGTCTGTTTCTTACTGAGGTCAGACAGTGATCCCTCTGATTTCAAAGGAGTTTGGATTGGATCCTAAGTAATTTATATCACACGTATTTCTAAGTACTTCAGCCTCTCTTTAAGGTGCTCAAACATAGATTCTGCTTCCTTAAGAGGTCTTGCCGTAATTGTTATTTTCCAATGAAGACAAACTTTCTGCCCCCATAGCACAGGAGACCGTCAAGTTGCTGCTGTTGCTAATGTTGTTTAGACCGAAAGTAGTGGAAGAAGACACAGTAAAATGAAATTACAGCTTCATTGTGATGAGTCCAAACAAGCAGCCATTGGGGCTATGCCCTTCTCATTCCAACAGATGGAGACAGAGACCTTTGGGTTTAAGCATCATGCCTCAAACTCAAAATGTACAAATTTAGATATTACCCTTATTTATCCACGCACATTCCCAAAAGCTTTAGAATCTCATGTAACTTTCTACCAGAGGAACAACAACAATAAGGGAAACAGATCAGTTTACAGGATTATGTCTAGAAATAAAATGGAGGAGTAAACAAACAAAAAAATTTTCTTTTTTTCCTTTCCTGTACTAGATGACATCCAGTCACAGTCCAGAAAGCAGTGTTAGGATGAGAAGCAATAGGTTTGCTTACATTGTATTTAACCAACTTTAATAATAATAATCTCTTGAGTTCTGGGAAACAGTCTGATAGTAGGAGGAAGAAACACAGGTCAAATATTTTCACTGTTTATCGTACTTCAGGGGTTTAGATGCTCTTTGTGCTTCGTAACTGCTGACTAAGCAACTGAAGCCAGTGGGGCTCTGAGCTGCTCTGTACTTCAGAAGAGCACGTCACATCCCCAGACTATGCTGGGTTCCCAAAAATAACCTTGGGAAGTTATGTCTTTGCATTTCAGCAAACCGTGGAAATGTTACAGTAGGTCCTGTTGACATTGACTTCTTATGGACTCCAAGGAGACTGCCTTTCTCAGCAATGAGGAATTCAGAAGTGTTTGTCTGGGCCATGTAAGGTTACTGAACTGGAGACACCTTTCAAAATATATTTATCTGATATATTTGTGTAGTATAGCCCCTTCTCCTTTTTCTGGGAATACACAGCAAATGTACTATTATTCGAACCATGACATCCCCCCATCCTACCTCCATTCTAAAGTCATCTGTCTAAGCATTTTCTGAGGAGTTGCAATTTGCTGTTATTGCAACGTGCACTTCCCCNTCCAGCTCATGACATTCACTGTAGCAGTTGGCACTCTTTCCTCCCTCCAAGCTCAAGTGTTTCACCTTCAGGAAATGTCCCAGCTCCTCTGGCCAACAGGATAAGAAACCTGAGTTGGTTTCTGTACTCGCTTTTACTGAAACAACTGACAGCACTGCCAAGTTCCTAGGCTGACCATTTGAATCTCAAATCTAGTACTGTACACACTACATACTTCTGACCTGTACAACAACCCGTGCCATAAAGAAGCAAACAACAGAGACAGTTCTCCTTTGGTACATGTATTACTTTACCTTCTGAACACTTGCTGGATTTCATCTGAAAATGGCAGAGTTAATCAAAACAAACAAACAAAAACTTGTTTTGACTATTTAAGGCAGGAGGACTCTGCTTAAAAACTGTTTGCCTTGAAGATAAAAGCAAAACTTACAGGTGTTTACCATATCAGTTTTATGAACAACTTGCAAAGCTAGACAATAAATTCAGTGTCTGCATATGTCCTGTCTCTCTTTTCAATAGCTCCAAGGTTTGCACTTTCCTTACTGCTAAAACTCTTCATTACTGCTTCACCACCTTGACTGTCCCACCTTTTCTTTGTCCAAGCTTCCTTACCTCCAGACTCTTCTCCTCCACTCCACCCTAAAGTGAGCTGCTAAAATCTCCTCTGAATTTCTCCAGTGGTTTCCTGTTCTTACTGCAAACTCAAAAAGCTTCTTCCTCACTTACAGCACTCTATAAGTTTTTCACACCATATACATTTTTGCTCCCCTCCAGCTCCTTCCATACCATTGTCCCCACTATTATTGTCTCAGCTTTCTCTCTTTCCCTCACACCCAGAGCAGCTTCTCACTTCTCACTCTTCAGCCACCTTTGCCCCCGAGCCTCATCGGCACGTCAGTTTATGCAAGACCTCTTTTTTTTCTTTTTGCTCTTTACTCATTAACCACCAATACTCTAATTCTCCCCTGAAGTATTTCTTCATGGCTTGATTTTACTTCTCCCTACATTAACTTCTAACCTCTTCAACACAAGAATACTATCTTGCTGTTTGCTTCCTGAGCGTAATTTCAACATTTCTTCACAGGGAAGAAAAGGTTGGAATAAATAACCCAAATGCTGTAGGAGTTTCTTGAAGATAAATGTATTGAATCCAATGGGGCGTTCAAGTTTTACATTAGAACATGGAAGCAGCTCATAAGAAAAAATAGAAGCTACTCTGTAAAGGCAATCACTAATGTAGTTACACTGTTACAAGAAGAAAGTGTGTGCGCAGAAGATTGTATTTAATTGTAAGCAAATCAAAGATGCGCGTCTCGTATTTATTCGTCGGCATGACTGTGCTGTGGTTTTTTTGCTCAGGTAGAAATGGCACAGCTCTACATGGGCCCACAAGACAGCTCCACCTCCTGAACAAATGAGTGTTGCCACCCTTGAAGCTGACCACATTACTGGGAAAAGAAAGAATATACTTTAATAGCTTCAGTGTAAAAGTAGTTCCTTATTTTCAATTTCTAACATGGAAGTGTTGTTTCATTTGGCAAATGTTATCCAATTTGATGCTCTTTTTCATAGAGTGACCACAGAAAGCCAAAGTAATAGAAAATGGCCTGAGCAAGATTCATCACTGTCATGAAGAAGGATACTTAGCCTGGAAGCTCACTCTATTGTCTGTCTTCAGCAACTGTCTAGTTGTTAACCAGACTATGATTTCACTTGCAAGTCTTTCTTACTTCTGAAGGCATAGGTGAAAACTGAAGCTGCGGAGGTTAATAAAAGCCAAGCTCTGCGCTCCACTAGGGACAGCTGCAGCTGGTCTAAGCCTGCATTGTTCTACCGCAGTCGATGGAGCGATGACAGTTCACCGAGTCTGAGGCTTTTCCTTCAAAGATGTATATGGACTTTTTTTGCACTTTATTTCATTCCAGAAGAACTGCCGATTTGGGCAAATCACCCAAAGCACAGTTGCCCTCTTTTAAAACTAACGTAAACTGCTGAAGGGACAGATCCAACAGGAAAACAATCAAAGGCGAGACTGAAACCATATGACCAATCCCCTGCCAAACAGAACCAGCAAAGATTATGCACAGCAATGTTGTAAAATGTGCAAGATAATAAGCATGACGCAGCATGATGAAGATCTAGCTGCAACACGTGAATAGGATGTAATGTGCTATCTTCAAAAACTCCTCTAGAAGAATGAATCATAATCGGTTCCATGCAATCATTCATGTACAGAGACTACAGCAATACTAAGCTTCCATAAACCTTTTGAAAATATCCAGAAAGCAAGTCAGGCAATATTTGAGTAAAGTGTAGAATCAGTAAGTAGTATCAAGCTGTCACACATGCACAATAAAGACTCTGAAAATACTCTCAAAGACAACTTTCTAAAAAGGTAACAACAATCAAAACCAGCACTTCATATTTTACTCAAGCAAAGGATAAATAGATATCAAATTGTACACGTTAGGAACACAGATGTCCGAATTTGCCTTTTTTTCGCCAGTCATAAAATACCACGCTGTTTCTGCACAGGAGAAAATAGATAGAAACAGCATTACACACGTCCGGAAGCCAAACGCTGTATGTTGAGGCTGGAAAAATGAAAAAGGATCCTCCATCACTCCACTGCTCACTCAATAGCTTGTCAGCCCTGGCTTCTTGACAAACTCCAGCAAAATATAGACACAATCTGTCACCCCGCGCTGAAACCACACCCTGTCTCCCATGCAGACCGTGATGTGGACACCCTCTAACGTCACGGACTCCAAAGGTAGCCTAGGGCAGCCTGGGCCCAAAACAGTGCCAGGCTGCTCGGTCCTGAGCCCCGCTGCACCTTCAGCTTCCAAACCGCTTACTGTCACAAATGTGTCCCACAGATGCCGGGGTACAGAATACACCTCGTATCTTTGTGGGACACACACACCACAACAAGAACTAAGCAAGCATGAAGTGGAGCATGTTTGATTTTTGCAGTAAGGAGAAAAAAAGTAAGAAAAAAAGAAGTCGGGGAGCTGAGGAAGCCAGGGTTCAAGTTCTTGGTCTACCACAGAGTTTTTCTGTGACCCCAGTCGAGTTGTTTATTCCCCACACGCCTGAGCAATAGCTCCGTGGGTGGTGCAGAGGAGAAATACGTTAAAGACTGGGGGGTATTTGGATACAGGAATACCCAAGAGCTCTAGGACTGGCATATTTATACATACAGAAACCACTCGGAGACAATAACTCAGAAACTGGTAAGTTACAAAATCATAAATGCATTAATCTTGACAGCAAATGTTAAAGTAAGCATAAACAGAGGAAAGTATTAGGGGACACACGAACTGTGATGATTTCCCTCAGCTAATTACATGGTCCTAGAACTCAAGAGAAGGTATTTTCTTATAAATGTAACTTTGTTTTTTTGTGAGGGATTACAGCTGCCCATAAAACCGATGAGCAGAAACACGCCTGTGTGTTGTGTCCTGCCTGACCTGTAACAACTGGAAGAGGCTGCAGAATTGCTGTGTAAATCATGGTCACTTCTGCAGATGCAGCCAGCTTTATGCAGACTGTCAAATGCTGCTGTAAAACTACAGAGCACAAGTTTAACTCGCTTCTTAATGGAAATACGAGCTGGCTTGTATAACCTCTGCCCAGCAGTTAACAAGAAATCGTCATTAATCAGAGAGAATACAACTCTCATCCGAGAGCTCACTAGCTTTTCTTGGGACATTTCAGCTGAAAGAGACAGAACACATATTTTACAAATACATACCAAGGGTTTTAACTTTCCACAGCTTTTCTTTTAAACAACCAAAATATTTGTTTGACAATTACTCTTTAAATGTGAGAGATTCTGAGTTTAAATACTGTAACTTGCCATAGCACAAACAAACCATAAATAACTTGTTTAAAAAGTAAATTCTAACTGAAAAGGGGAACGTTTGTTCTTTGAAGTGCATTTCCTTTCACTCCTCCTATTAGGCTGATAGGGCAGTTTTAAAAGAAAAATCACAACAGGAAAAAATAGTGTGTGACTAACTTTTGCACCTTGCAAAGCAGTTAAAGGTTTTTCTGTTAAAATGTATACCATGGTGCTAAAGGAAAGGATATTTTCCTTAATATCTTCATCTTTGCTCTTAAGCCAAAGGAACATGATGTTAAATTCTGCGCAAATATAGCACAAACCACAGTCCTTTGTACGTGTTCTTGAACTGTTTCAAGAAGCCCTAGAGATATCACACATTATCCCATGACTCAAAGCTTTAACCTTGAGGGAAAATACACAAAACAGCTTCAGATTTTTTCCAACTCAATACAGCATTGTAAATACTGTAACAGCTATTTGATAAACACAATAGAAGGGCCTTTAAAGTGAATACATCTCGTTTGCCATGTTTATAGTAAATGTCTCAGTAAAGACTGTTTTAAAATGCAAAACATGATTAACCACTCCAATATTTTTACTGTACCTACTTCTCTGTGTTGTCTGATTTCGTCTGCTTTAAGAGAAATGTCTCCATTTTGAGGAACACAGTATCACTCTTGTTTACTAAAAAAGGTGACTGATAATTTCTAAAAAGAAATAAATTTGGGGTTGATCATCTTCTCCTGATATAAAGAATATTTTAAACAAAATACACTTGTCCCAAGTACCTGAAGTAATTCTAAGGGCTAATAAAGTGGAAAGTCTCCTGTAGCACGAAGAAAGTGGGGTGCACACAAATGCACTCCCTCTGTGCTCATGCAGCTTGTACCAGACAGTATGGGCTTAACGTTAGTAGCAAACACTCCATAGTACATAACCTCTTACTAATGTTTAGTTTGCATTTAGCAAAATATCTGATTTAGTAGCAAAGTTTCCAGTGTAAACTATACTGAGATACCTGCAAATAGAATAATAGAATATTTCTAGTCATGGTGACTCACTTTTTATAAACAAGAGAGTCTTAAAAAGTTAAAAAGGTCAAATATCTCCCACCCTTATTGGTTAGAAAACAGCTGATTCTTCAGGAATCTTAAGGAACTTAAAATTTGTTAATTTTAATTTCATCATCATTCACTCAGGCCAGAAACATCAAAATAGTAAATTCTCTTTTCCTGCCTTATTCTGCAAATTACCTTTCAAAAGAATTACAGAAGTTGCTGTAAAGACACAACAATCATGCATTTGAAAAAATAAAAAACAAAACAGTGGTAGTCTGACATCATCATTGCCATCATATTTCTATGGGACTGTGAATTCTATGGGACTACTGACATGGAAAGACACCTTTGTAGAATATTTTTAGACATCTGTTATTCCTGTAAAAGTTAAAAATCAACCTAAAGTTTTAAGCTCTTTTTTGGCATCGGATATGGGAGCCAAAATGTGGTAGCATGACCATAACTTTTAAGAAACTCTTACTTCTGCATAATTTTTTCACTACACCAAATAAACATCCACGCTCCACATGAAGATGAGACCTCAAAGAAAAGGGAAGGCTTTTCTCCCAGCCCCAAGCCTGTCACAGACAGTGTGAAATCACAGCCTTTTGAGGCCTCAGTGCCACAGACCACACACTCCAGCCACGCTTAGCCATGGCCAGGCTGGGACAGGAGCAAACACATTTGTTTTGTTGCAACTCTTCACCAGGTAAGAGATTTCTGCTGTATGAGATACAGACCCTCCACTGGCAAGGAAGGACAGATGACTACAAAATTTTTTCTCCTGCAACATCAATCTCCCACACCAGTGACATTCCAGCAAAACAAGGAAACTGCCAACCCGTGTGTCAGCGCACTGGTGCATTCTGGGGGGGACACATGCAACTCAGGAGTAAAGAGCTGGTATAATAACTTTGGCTCAACAGGACTAGGGAAGAAGCCTGCATAAATACATTAAATTTCAGAGCAAGCCAGACTCTGTAGAACCACTACTGTATTCATTTCCTCCTAGAAATATTAATAATTTACCAGCTTTTTTAAAAAGCAGCACTGGAGCTGCATCATTGCATTCCGAGCAAATTCTAGGTATTTTACAGTTGTTTGTTTTCCTTTGTCTCTTAGTTCAGTCCTGCATTTCAGCCCCACTGGCCTTCTGTAAATCCCCAAAGATAGCTAGACAGAATGAAACCCAAGATTTTATTAAGCTACAAAAGAAAATAAATTATGCTGAAGCTCATGTGAATATTTAGAAATTTTTCCAAACATGAGGATAAACGTGCAGCTCTCGTGATGAGATACAGGAAAAAACAATTCCATTAAAGGGCCACTTATGTCCAGAAAGAATATTCAGAAAGCGATGGGAAAAAAAATAAAAGGGGATAACTTTATGTCAGGACCTTAAATACTCCCTTGCCTGTCCACCAGGGACAGGACAGAGCTTTCCTGGGAAGTGCTGTCACCTTTTGCACAAATTGAAGTATTTGTGTCTCTCTCAGATCCAAGCTATCTCCTTCTGGGTTGTACAGCTAACACAATCTTCAGTCACAAATGGTAATCAGACGCAGTGCTGGTTTTTAAGCCTGCAAACAAGAAGCCTCACTACCTCTGCTGCTCTGAGCTGAGCCTGTGGAGGGCTTTGTGCTGTCAGTCTTTGGTGGGCTCTTGTGCAGGCTGCCAGAATCGTCCTCACCATGGTCACACTGCTACCTGGAAAGACTCTTTGCAGCAGGAGAGGCACCTTCCCAGAGCTAAACATGCAGGTGCATGGGAGGGTGAGAGGCAGAACAGACCTGTCATTGCGAGGAAGCAGAGAGGCAGGCAGCATGAGCTGGACAACACTCCTTTCTGTCCGGCTGCAGCCCAGGAAATTGGAAGAAAATGAGGGCAGGGGAGGGAGCAGAGCTTAAAGCATTTTATAGTCCAGGAGTGTTTTTAAAAAACAAGGTGCTGCTAGAAGGATACAGTCATCACCTTAGCAGTTGTCTAAACAACTTTCTCACATGAAGTAACTACCAAAAAAAGCCAGTGAAGGCTCCTCTTGGACCTCACCAAGCTCCTTCTACCATCACCCTGGGAGGCACTAAAACACTCCTTGTGATTAAAAGCCATGAGATCTGGTATGTGGCTTTACAGTCCTGATGTTTCCTCTCCACTGCTTTACAAGGAATCCTGACCTTACTGAAGAAAATGGCAAAGCTCCCATCAGGCATTAATGGGGACAGAATTGGGCTCTTACAGCCTGGTGTTCACAGTCCTGCAAACAGCAAGAGGAAATGCATGCACCTTAGTGCTCCCCTCACTGCTAAATCCTGCGGAGAAGAGCTGGTGTTTGCAAGGCTGGGAACATTGTCTAAAGTTTCCCTAGTGCAGACAATGATTAAAAGTCTCAGCTGTGGAGGAGAGATTCCTCCAAACGAATTCTTTCCTGTTGTGAGATATTTATTTTTTTTCTTAACAGACATCAGAACTATCTCATTTGCAAATACATGTACAAGTCTCCAGAGGAAAGCTTGAACTTATCCTTAAATTACTGAAAGTTTATTATTATTTTCTCATGGAAAAAGTCACGGATGTCTTGTAATCCCTCATGTTCCCATCTTCTAAAGTTGAATCTTGACCCAGAGAAAAGCTTGGGAGCCCGCTAAAATAGGAGGCAAAAGACAATTCTGAAACAATTTACAAGATGTTCCTTCCTTCCAGACTTTAATGTTATGACTCACAATTGGGTGCTGAAAGTCCCCTGAGAGTAGGAAGAAATCTATACGTTCTACACTTGAACCTTCTAGAGCAAGAATGGGCTGTTTCTGTGTTTTGTAAAGTGAAGCAAAATATTTTGTGTCAACAGAGCTAACCCGCCTGATATCTTGGTATGGCTGCCCAGTCTGGGATACTGACCCTCACAGCACCTTCATATTTTGGAATCAAAATACCTCTACATTTTTAGGGGATGGAAAGCGAAAGGGTAGAGGTTAGAAGGCCAGCAGTCTGCCAAAAAAATTAAGCAGAATTTCAGTCTGTTCTGTAAAGCATCTTGTGCGGTTTCTTAGGGCCTTATCCAAAGCCCATTGAAACCAATGGGAATACCTCCAGGCCTAGGCTTTAGCCTTTACACTACTGTATACATTTTTATCACTAACTGCAATTATATTCTTGTAACATCTGTGGGCAAAATGGCCGTGAGACGCTCTGATACATAAAATATACCCACAACAGTTCTGCTATAGGACTCTTCCAAGTTTGTTTTCCTGACTTCTACATGGTTGCTTTCTTGACCAAGGCATTGAACACAAAATTCTTGCTTTCTGTCTCTTAAAATGATTTGAGAGAGAAATTAAGAAACAATGAGTGATAGGATTACAGTTAATCACTAAATTTGGTCATGCCAACCATATTCTGTACCTGGATGTCAAATGAGTTTGCTCACCTTACCATAAAATGGCTTGTTAGTCCCATCAGCTGCACTGGTGTCCTAGAGCTATTGCATTGCTCTGGAACGTAAGGGCCAAGTTATGCATCACCCTGCAGAGAAGATGCCTCCTGCCTACACGCTTGTGAGATGGCTGGCAGCAGGTATCACAAACCAGTTCAAAGACCAGATCCTTACAGAAAACAGGCAAAGACACCCGAGAATATGGGCTGCTGTTGGACTTCTGTATTCAAACAATGCACTCCTCTTGGGGCAATCCACTGACTGGGGTACAAGCTGGAACTTCACACTAAGAAAGATTATTTCATTCTGTACATTGATTTTAAGAAAATGCATGATTTAATTGTTTTGGAAATGCATGGCAGACTCACATAAGCTGGGCTTTTTGGATCTCAGCTGGTATAGCCTGTAGAAGAGCTGAATATTGGGCTATCACTGACCAGGTTCCAGTGCAGTTCTAGCACTACAAAGGCAAACATTACTGCATTTGTTTTGGGTTTGCTGTGGTTAAAGGAGAAGCCTATTTAGAGGCTCAGAATTAGCATCAGAGATTATGGGTACTATGTAGGTGAGATCTTATCTTAGTGATATTACATCTTGTGGAAAATATGTAAATATATCAAGTTACATGTGCATACAAAAGCATTTCACAATTACACTAGATATTTAGACAGTTGATCCCTCATACAACAAATACAAGTGATACAAGCTCTTAAAACTGCATGAAACAAGACTCTGCTTTTTTTTCCAAATTAGCTGGTAAACCAACTCAACAAGCCTTATCTTGCTCTTATCAGCCCACCTGTCTTTGCCCCTTTAATGTCAGACTTAAAAGAGGAAATGAGCACTTAACTGATAGTGCTTCTTCAAAGGAAATATTTGCTTCAGTTACCTTGCGTTTTTAATGAGATTGTTTAGTCACAGCTTGGCATCAGTTCATAGTATGCACCATGTCAAAGCTTTCAGGTTTTCAAAGCACAAAAACACATGAAGTAGTTTGAGCCAGCAAAAGTGAAATTTTTCCTGGCTGGCATAAAATGACGGAGATGTTTGCCTCCCTTCCTTGGTCAGAGCAGAGACAGAATTAACAGGAGAAAGTTATTCCTTTAATTGCAATCCCTGTGCCATCTTGTGGGGCCTGTTTACAGAAAATTCTCTGCAATTCAGATTCAGCTAAGGGAGGAAGCGCCCAACCCACTGCAATTTGCTCACGTTTAAAATGAGGGTAGGAGCTGCTGAAGTGGCCTCAGCACACCCATGATCCCTAATTTACTATTATGTCATGCTAGTGAAAACTTAATAATACTGCACCTCTGCGGCTGGGTGGCCTCTTTTGTTAAAGGGGAGGATAAAAGACCCTATAATATATTTTTATTGGCTCTTTGTTTTCTTATAGGCCCCAGACCAAACATTTTACTTTGTATGGCTCTGAGTTAGCACACAGTATATGCATTTTTGACAAGCAGGGCATCTATCATGCACAAAGACAAAAGCCCTGAGAACACTTACTGACTTAAAACAAAAGTACAGCTCCCACCACTATCTCAAACCCTCTCACAGTGCACAAGGTAAGCAAGTGACCTGCAGCTGAAATGTGAAGTCTTGCACTCAAACACTTTTTTTTAAAAAAAAAAGAAACCACTCATGAATATTTTAGATCAATATCCATGTTCAAAATACATTTCTTCTAAGTTTTGCCCTTCAGAAAACACTAGAATGGTTTTAAAGGCCAACGGCAAAAATCACTGGAAGCCTTATAGCATGACAAAAGCACACCCCTGCCTTTACACCTTGCTGTTCAAGGGACAAAAGCTACATCAGCAGCTGAAAGGGGACCCTTCCCAAAACCACACATTTTCACCTTTTTTGTTCTTCCCCCACCTCCACTCTAATCTTTTTTAATCCCAGAGTAGCGAAAATGTTTGAGGCAGCACTGAAATGGTCATTTATAACTGAATTAAAAAAATGAGTGAACCCCAGCTCTGCAGGGCCTTCCACTGCTGCAGCACAAAAGTGGATACTTTCTCATTTATATAAACTAACTACCCTTGAGCCTCTCAGGAAGTTGGTCGGAGGCTTGTGTCTTGTTTGCCCCTTCTCAGCAGCCGAAAACATTCAAACGCTGGACGGCACCTTTATGTTTTTATTGCTCATCCAAAACAGAAGAAGGGGGAAAGAGGAGTAGAAGAAAAGAGAAAAGCAACATCCAGGAAGTGCCATTTTTCTTTAGCTTCAATCAGTATAGATGTTATGGTGCTACCATCCAGAAGGACAGCAAACAGGACAAAACCAATCAAAAATTACCAACTGCAGAAGGAATGAGGAAAGCAAGTTACTGCAACAGGATGCTGGGCACCTCTTCAAGAGCAGCTGGAGGTGCAGTTACACAGCACCCACCAGAAAGCATCCAGCCATGTGCGGAATAAGGCACTTGACAAGAAGAGATTTCTCAAACTCAAAATAGATTTGACCTTAGGATTCTCTTCCGAATGTCCAGAACAAATGAAGTCACCATATATAAATTCTTCTGCCTTGTGAGTGCCTCTTGAACTCTATACTGGTGCAAGGCTTACTAAGTATGTGGAGCAAACGCTTTACCTCCCTCACCCTAAAATGCAGCTTAGAAATCAGACCCAAAGGCTCACATCAAAAGATTAGAGCACAATTAAACTCCGACAGCTCCCCGCCGCACAAGCAGAGTTACCCCTGCAAACACCTGGGCAGTGCCTCGGGGCAGAGGCTCCCTGCTCTGCCTGCCGGGTCCCAGGCTGGGACCGGGTGCCCAGGCTGGGCAGGAACACCAAGCTGCCGTTCCGCAGCAAGCGAGCACCCATGCCTGTCGGACTGTGCTCCCTGTGCAGAGGCGCTGAGCAGAAATATTAACGTCAGGAGTGATTATTTCAATCAGATTTCTTTAGAAAGAGAGAAAAGCTGCAACACAATTAGGCACTAGCAAGGGCTTGTACTGGTGCCGTAAGAGAGCACTGTGAAGATGACACCTGTGCTATCGAGGAGAATTTATCAGGATTCTTCCAGTACAGTAAAGTGTTGGCCCAAGGCTTTCTGTACCCAGCGCCTGCTCCCAGGTAGTACCTTCTGTCATGCTTCAACAACATCTAATTCCACAAATTATCAAAGCAGAAGCCAGAACACCTTTCTTTTTTTTTAAATTTCTAAATCTGTGTTAATTTTCAGGCGATGATCTGGCTGTCCTTTTTCCTTTCCTAAATACTGAAATAAAACTAGTGGCTAATAAAAAAAAAAGATCTTTAAACCCCACTGACAGCTCCCCTCATACTGCTGAGGGATTATTTTTCTTATGTTTTATCCAGGCATCCCATTTTGGAAAAGGTGGGAGTAGACTTTGCTTTTCAAGAAAAATATCTAACTTTTATATATAGTTTCTGTGGCAAACAAACACACAGCTTGAAGAGCCACCCCCAGCCTTAATTCCTCTAGAGCAATACTTAACAATGTTCTTCCTCTGCTGATTGAATGGATTAATTTATCTGAATGGGCTGTGGATCAAGCAATATTTAAGAGGGAACTACTAAAGGAGCTTTCAAAGACAAAATGCGTGTACAGGTAGAGAAGCAAACAAGACCCCTTTAGACACAGAGCTGGAGAAGGAAACTGGAGGCTCTACTGTGCCACGCCAGCTCACAGCAGCCACTGCAGACCTGGGGTATTTCTGAGAAGCTTTATTTTGTTCACTGCCCAAGTGCTGGGAAGAAATGTATCCTGATTTCGTCTTTCCTCGTAGGGAAGACAATATTCCCAGCAACCGATATGTTAGAAAGGGTGCAAGAATAAATAATAAATAAACCACTTGCATACAAATAAGTTGCCTGAAAGAGCAGTTATGTCCAAAAATTCTATATAGTGACCAAACTGCTAAAAGATTACAGAACTGCTAACAAAAATAAGAGGTTTCTCAGTAAAAAACAGCCACAATTTCAGGGGACTAGAGTATAATAATTATGGTGAACGTATTTTTTTTTTTTTTTAAATCGATGGGCAATCCAGGAAATTAGACCAATGAGCCCTGCAGTTATGCCCAGCAAAGAGGCTGAAATGGTAAAACCAAAATAGCATCAGGCCTAGAAAAAGATGACATAAAAAAATAAGAAAATGTTCTGCAAAGGACCTGTGTCCCTACTCTACTGAAGTTCTTTGAGCAGGTCAGTAAATTAGTATATTAAAAAAAAACAAAACAAGCCCTGGATACTGCAGTTTAGGCTTCCAAACTGACAAGATCCCAAACAAAAAAGATGCACTAGAAAGTAACCATGGGCTAAGTGAAGGTACCACCATAGATCAAAAGGGAAAGAACCAAAAGAGAGGATAAACCACACAATTTTCATTATCTAAACAAGAATGTCTTGCCTATCATTTCGTGCCAGTATTTGTTTTCAATATTCTGTTTACCAGTGGCACCATCAACACCAACCTGGTGCTAACGGAAGGAGCAGTTTGCCTACACCAGCCCACAGAGCAGTTGTTCTCCCTTCCTCTGCCCACATATAACCAGGCTCATGAGAAAGATGGATGCAGCAGCCTGCAGGTGTGACACAGTACAGCCGTTCCCATGTAGGTCAAGACACTTTCAGTAGCCTCTCAAAGCTGCATTAGCACTAAACTCCTAAATCTCCTTCAATTTGTTTAATGGCATGCGATGGAAAAACAGGGAAAACAGCAGTCAGAGAGATTCTCATTAAATAACATATAACTTGACTTGCAGGTGAGTTAGGCTCAGCCATGTGGCTGTGTCTTAATCAGTGGAAATAGCATTTCAAATTCCTACCTGTTGTATAACCTTTTTTTATTTTATTTGTAAGGTTGAACCAAATAAAGTCTTATTTTTCATCTTACAAGTTATGCTAAAAAGCAAAGGGCTTATTTTAGCATGTATTTTTATAACTGCATGAAATTAAAAGTAGTAATGTATAGACAATCCTAAAGATCCCAGAGAAAAATCAAAAGCAAACACAATAAGGTACAGAAAACATTTTGCACTAATTTATAAATCTAGGCTTAGATTTCTAATCAGTTTAGTGGTAATCGCAGCATTGTTAACTTTCAAAGCCAGCTCTTACAAACACTTGCCTGTGTGTAGCCTCCAGAGGATCTCAGCCTTATATACTGTAAGGAACTGAAGCAGAACTCCTTCAGGCAAACAGAATTACTTCATTTTGAGGCTGATGCCAAAGAAATTCCAGAATATATGTCCATAAAAGAGGAGTTAAGATCTCCCAGGGCAGCCACCCAATACAACTGCCGCTTACTTATTATTCATTACTTGGACTGCGATAGAGCCCAAGGACTCCAATCATACGCCAGAGCTCATTCTGCTAGATGCTGTACAAACACACAACAAAGAGTCTTTAGCCCGAGGAGTTCGCAATCTGATCATTAGTTAGTAAAATCACTCAGCCAGAGACACCGCTGTATAATCTTCCTTGACCATAAACTCACCTTTTGTCTCACTCTAACAGCGCTACCCATGTCACAACTAAAATAAGGGACTTCTGGATTGCAATTTGGAAAAATAAAATCAAGAGAAAATTAAAGCCTTGCCAAGTCGCCCATAAACACAAATGTATACCTGTAAGCACAAAAGAAGTACCACCTCAAAAAGCACTTTCATAGACTAGTCCTTGCAAAATCCTTTTCTCTGGCTGTCCTTGGGCTACTCTCATTTTTGAAATGCAAATAAATTAGCATCAATCAGCATGATAAAGAGCAGGAGACAAGCTTTACTCAGGCCTCTAATTCTTGGTGACATTCTTAAAGAATGATATATCAGATGGCTATAATTCTTCTTAAGACTCTGTTCACATTAAATCATTCAGTGATCACATTTTTGCAATGCTACTGCATTTCTAGTAACACAGACCCATGAGCATACTAAACTCACTTCAATCCACCCACCTGTTAGACCTACACACTACCATCTAAGTGCATTTATTCAAACTTTTTTGAAGAAACTTTTCTCACCAGATAACTCATCTCTTCAGCTTAAAAAATTGTTTTCATCCCTCAAACAGAACCCTTTTTATCTCTACATTGAAGAGTTTATTCCCATTTTTCCATGCAAGCAGATTTAGAACAAAAAAAAAAAAAAAAGCAGCCACATTTCCTAAAGTTTTGATCTGTTTTGAAATGAATCTCCATAGCTTCCAGTCCACAAAGAGGAAAAAAAGGTTACCCATGGCAAATATTCAAAAAAAGTGTGTGCGCTCTGCAGTATTCAAAGGAGACAGAGCTTGAGGTCTCCCCTCAACCAAAGCCAAGACAGAAATGTTCAGATTTTTTCTTTCAGCAACTGCCAAATCCCTGGTTCGTTATTTTTCATGTGGGGTATACTGCACATTCAATACACTCCAGTTTTCTCCCTCCTCTCCATCCACTTTCCTTAGCATTTCTGTTCATTTTCTGGTCTCCATTTTCTCCAGCCTCACCTTCTTGTTTTCATTCTCCCTTCCCACAGATTCCTTCCCATCTTTCAGAATACTCTGCCAATTTGGGTTTCTTTCCTTTCTATAACCACAGAGTTCTCTCTTCACTGTCCCTGCCCACACTGTGAAGCTCTTCTCTCCATTTATACCCACATCTTTACCTGGTCAACCTGGCACAGGAGCCCTGGGAGATCCAAGCATCTTCCAAAGGGAAGAGATGACAGTGTTTTGGTGGCTGATCTGCTGACCAAGCTTGAGAGTGTCACTCTCCAGACATGAGCTGACAATGCTTGAAGTGCTGGCTTCCCATTTCCACAGCAGGCCAGTTTCCCCTTGCACTGGTCAGCCTCCTGCAAAGCTGAAATCTGCATCTTTTAGGGTTGTATAGACTGAAAAACCTCAAATATTTTCTGTGGGATAGAGCCCTAACTAAGGGCTCTATTCACCTGAAATGTGATGCCATGGGCTTCCACAACCCAGCATGTAGGCAGACTGCACTTGATAAATGTCTGTTTATCATAACTGCAGAAGTCAGCTATGCTTTTCCAACCTCTTTCTCCCTCGAGATTAGGAAGGTAAAGGTCACATTTTAAAAAGACAGGCCTTTAAAACTGATTTTTTTTTAAGTGCTAGCAACTAAACTCTGTGTGAAAACATCCTGTCCTTTTCCATAAAATTAGGCTGCACTAAATCAACATATTCTTCTTTAAAGAGGTGGTACATTACTGACAATGGCTTAAGAACTATTTAGTTGCATTGATACATGGAGGTAAAAAAAAAGCAAAACTCGGCTACTGAGAAATGAAGCCCCAGAATACAGAACTGCAAATTCCAACACGGGAATGCATTCAGATCATATTCCAACCAAAATTCTTACACTAATTAGAGATTGATTTTTACAACGCTTCAAATCCTCTATGCCTCAGGGCTAGGTTACAGAACTACTAGTTTTATCACTCTTACTCTTTAGACAAAAATTCATTTTCTGCTCAGTCAGTACAAAGAATCCGTTGCACTCCAGCCACTAGTACACCCTTCAAAGACACAGGCATACTCTCTCTTAAAGAGACACAAAAGTCCTCACCAACACCCTTTTCCACCTTAGCAGAGACAGCACTTTGGAGTGGCACCAAGGCAAAGCCATCCTCAGCCTCGGGGGATGGAGCGGAACTTGTATTTTCCCCACTCTGTGCCTAATAGGAGGATCTGGCTTATTTTCACCATCTATGTCGCACCTTTTACTAACACGAAGTGTGTTTCTTCTTAACATTTAAAATATACTCACAGAATTCCTTTATTCTCTACTTATTCCAAAACCTCAAAGGGTAAAAATGCTACCGTTAGGCAAGAGGCAAATTTTTAGTTTCTTAGAGCATATTTGTGCAGTTAAAATGCCATCCTAATCTGCTATCACTCTTTGTTCCACTGTATCAGTGACTTTCCAGGCAAGGAATATACAGCCAATAACTATATTCTCCTGACTACGCCTTGGGCTCTGGCAAAGAGCAGCTGAGAAGAAAGACGTTTTACATATTTATGATTAAAAGATAACCAATAACCAGGATCCAGATGTTGGTCTCTGCTGGCCAGCGCACAGTGCAATTATTATTCCATCTATAGAAAGAGATGTTGTCCTGCCTTTTCCAGCCAACCAAAAGGTCTTCCGTAAAATGCTCAAATACTCTGAAGAGAGGCATTCAAAACAAGGAACGAAAAGGGAACGAATCGTATTTGCTCCACAATTATTGCATTATATAAATTTAACATGGCCTCAATCCTACAGCATCATCCATTCCCACAAATTCCTAGGCTCACTCTGCCAGGGTGAGCTTGGATTTCCCTCTGCAGCTCGGCACCGGCTCCTGCACGGGTGCCTACGGACAGCACTGCAGCACCCAAGTGAAAAGCAAAATGTGGGCTAGAAGAGAGGCAAGATCAGCCTCTTCACACCCACAGCCCAGGGTGGCTTCTAATGAGTCAGTGGGAACAGGCACAAATTGTTTAAGCCAAATGAAGTCCGATAGCATTATTAAAGCTCTTCTCTCTCCGGGCTTGATCTTGGAAAAACTTCTGAATTTGTTTAAAGAACCGAACAATATTCTAATTCCCTCTGTTCCTGACAAAGAGCAGTCCAGCCAAAGCATAGGGTCTCTTTTGGGGTTTTTTGGTTGGTGAGACTTTGGGCTGGAGGGAAAGGGATGGAATAAAAATAAGTAGGGCTGAAAGGCAGAAGGTTTTCAAAATACTGAATGTATAAAAATGATAGTTACCAGGCTGAGGAATAGCCCACAGCTTCAACAAACATATTAAGACAATTTTAACTGTTTGACATCTGGCATCTGACTATGGTATTTTAATGACTTATCTTAATAAATTGTCAGCTTAATAAATCCAGTCACCATTTATACCAGTAAGCAATACGTTTTGGCAAAAAGCGTCCACAATTCCGTAAAGGAAAAACAGGTTAGAAAGGTTAGAAATACTTGGAAGAGTTATGACAATCACTACAGATGGAAGTCTGTGAAATGTATAACTTTACACTGAGTGCTCAGATTCTGCACGCAAATACATTATTAATTTTTTTTTCAGCTGTGGACAGGAAAATGTATAAACTGTTAATCCATTATATACAGCCATTTCCTTTGGGTATTTCTAAACAATGGAAAACCAGAACTTACTGAGGTTTAAAAATAACTTTCTGTCTACCAACATTTCAGTTTACTTTTAAAATATGCTTCTCGCAGCCTTAGAATCACTATGTCTGTTGTGGTCATTTGTTTACTAATTGTCATAAAATAATAAAGATTAAGTTGTGTGTTTCCTATTAACATCACATTTTTATAATTATACTGTGCATGTCATTCTCAAGCATTAGTGGAACTTGACACAAATGTGATTTCTTCCAGTTCTTTTGCATTTTCTCCCTTTTCCATGAACAGCTTCTTATTTCCTGAAATGTACAATATGCAGTAATTTCTGCCTTGATTATTTAATCTGATTTTAATTTTCTCCTTCCATTATAAACACTGCTTGTTCCCATATAACATCAACATCATTTATATGATAGAAAAATATTTACAGTCAGGTAATTAAAACAAACAAACAAAACTAATAAACAGAGCTACCCATGAAGAAGTTGTTCGTCCTCGAAGTATTTATTTCTCCCACAAAGCCTCAAATCAGATTTGATTCTTAAGGACAGCACAGGTCCACCAAACTCCAGACAATTATCAAGTTCCTGGTCCCAAGCTATTACAGATTTTAACAGAGACCATTTCCAGGGGTTTAGCATGGCCCAAATACATGGGGGTTTTTTTATGGTACCACTCTTAGAAACAATGGCACTATTTCAGCTGACAATTTCACACACAGCCAAACACTAACACACACTACCCCTGAGGCAGACCCCTGAGTGACAAATCAAAGTCAGTGCTTGAAGTCTGATGAAATAACAATAAAACAAACAAACAAAAACAACACAGAGCTTGCTAGTGTACTGTGACAGGAAACATTTACAGCAAGTGACTCTACAAACCCCACCACAAAATAAATTCCTACAAAATTACGTCTGCTTTGGCCTCAGTTAATTTAATGCAATTTCAGTTGAACCTTACTGGTTTCAGCTTTGTAAGCTCTACCAGGCTTTCACACAGGGCCAGAAACTAGGTTGACTTGGATGAGCTGCACAGGAGCCATACCGGGAAAACACTGGCTGCCAACGCATCATCACTTCCATTGTCTCCGTGTGCTTCCCACGTGCATACTGCATGAGCAAAATTCTCTTAGTTCAGAGAAAACCCTAAGCCAAGCACTATGTACTGTACAGAAAGACTATATGAAGAAAAGCAAGGATATCATCCTTCCGTTGTTTTTGTTTTAAAAGAATAAAAGGAATAAAAAGCATAAAAGGACAAAAATCATTACCCACATCACAGTTCTCTAATGGAGCAGAAGGTTCTGGTACTGCAAAAATATCTCAGAAATTGCAGTTTAAGAAATAAAGCCCACTCATTAACTCATTTCCTAAAGGCAGTATTTTCTGAATATCTCCCTTTTCCCCTTTTTACTAACACCACATTATGTAACTACTTTATTACTGTTTTTATTTAAGACTTAGAAAGTGAAGTTCTGGACAGCAATGCAGGCACTATTAGCTAATTTAATGGCAAACTGTTCCAAGAACAGTCATTTCATTTCAGCTGTTTTGCAAATTCACTGCTTTGTTATTGTCTGCATTTGAAGAATTACAAGTTTAAAAATTATTTTTCACTTTCACAATATTCATATGGGAAAGATTATGTAATATCCTTTATTTTAAAAATCTGGGGTTTTTTTGGTTTTTGTTGTTTTTTGTTTGGTTTTTTTGGTCAGAAAACTCATCCAGATATTCAAGCCATTGAGATTATTATTTTAATGGTGTATTACTGAATAGCTCTAAAGTCTCTACAATAAACAGAATGGTTCAAAACATCAGAAGGAAAAATTTAATAATTTAGAAATAGACACCATAAGTAGCACAACTATTAAAAATTATAGTTTGATTGTCTACACACGACTTCTAAGGTAGTTAAAGAATATCACAAACTACTATAAATCTCAGAGTTTTGTATACTGAGATGTTACATTGCCATTCTCAAAAATGCTCTGTTAATATTAAAAAGAGGGAAATAAATAGTCTGGGATTTTGTTACAAAGCACCAGCAAGTCTTGCATTACATACACAACTGGATAGCTGCAATGTTTATAGAAAGCCAGTCATTTAAACCTCCACTGAAAGTTCTTAAATCTTTGCTGCTGACAGTTCAGAAGACAAGTAAGAAAAGGCTTGTGCCAGAATCCACTGTTTTAAGAAAGCAAGACTTTCAATTTTTGCTAAAACAGTGCCTGAGTTTGTGTAGAAAGATTTACGATATACAACAGAAAACATGCAACAAAAGGTGGAGGTACAAACACACCGAAAATTAATTCAGAAATGGTCTTCTCAGCCAGGTAGCATTAACTTCTGTTTCTGATTTCATACTCCTTAAAGAAACATTCCTTTTCCCAAAGGATATCCATAAGGATATACCTCGAACACAGAGAAATGAAAAAACTCCGTTGTCCAGGGTTCCACTAAACTTCAAAAAGTTCAGTAATTTGTACTCTCCCGAGGACTATCTTTTTTTACCTTTAAATGTAAATGTTGCTGCACAGATTAAAATTATCTTTAAGCCTCTATCGGGTATCTGCAGAGATAGCCACTGTTTCTCAGGAGTATCTTCTCTTCTAATTAAAAATGTAAGTAGTAGCTTTGTGACAATTCTAGCCTGACTTTTCCAGTTGTCAGCCGCCTCCTTTGTGGCCCAGAGCACTTTCAACCCACGGCAGACGTAGCCTGTGCATTCAAGACAGGCTCACTCCTGGAACCTATGCTAAGGTATCTATGGAGTTTGCTCACAGGAGGAAGGCTCGGAGCATCGCACAGCATGCACAACGCCATTACGATACTTTCACACCCTAACTCGGAGCTATCTGGAACAACCGTGGGACTGGGGCAGCCGTATGGGTGGCAGAGGAGTTTACCCGCAGCACGCCCAGCTCTGTCTCCCCACGCGTTCCCTCCAGGCCACCTCCCTCACCCCACAGCCTGTTCCCTTCTTCCTCCCTCCCCTGACCCACTCCTGCTGCTGGTTTTCCAAAGGTTATCTGAACATGAGGATTGTCTAGAGACTTTTTTCCCCAAATAACCAGTATTTTTAAACTGCAGATTATCTGCAATGCAGCTTATATGCATGAAGACTGACATGCTGTTGTTTAAAATCCCCTTTTCAAGAAGATGCATTAGCAAACAAATGTATATTCATATAAGGAAACTATGATCATTCTTATTTTAGACATAAAACCAGTATTTTATCAAAAATAGTTTCATTTAAACCTTACTAACCATAAGAGATTCTTATTTTAGACATAAAACCAGTATTTTATCAAAAATAGTTTCATTTAAACCTTACTAACCATAAGAGATTTACATCCTTATTAAACTATTTTGCTTTGAAATTGTTTTGCTTTAAATCTCAGGCTTGGCATAGAATAAATCTCTACTCTGCTTGGTTAGAAAAAATATCAGCTTACCATTTCTTCTGCCGGGTACAATAATTTCAACACAAAATTTGGTTTATGTTAAGAGCAAGGCTTGAATGACTTTAAGACAAGAAAAGAGACACATTTCACAGCCTCGTATGATCTTTCTATGAGTTCACTTCTTTCTTAAACCAGTTTCTTATTAAACAACACACTCTGACATTTTGCATCTCTTCTTTGTGTACGTAAGAACTTGACCAAATTGGATACACTTACAAATTGCTTTATTTTTCTTAGTGACATTTCTTTAAAGTGATATTTTTTCATGGCATGCTCTTAAAAAGCAAGCTTATTATCTAGAAAATATGCCATATTTGCAAACTCTTTTGCTCCACTTGCTTTATGGAAAGGAAAAGAGCCCTATTTTCCACAAACGGCTGTGGTTTTCATGTCACTGAAGGGCACATAGCTTGGCTGTACACCCTACCCACTGAGTCATCAGGAACTGGACTTGGCTGCAGCATGCCATTTTTCGTTAGATCCACATGTGATTGACACAGACCAACAATCTTGGGTAGAGGGCTCATGCTAATCAGCCACATACACAAACAAGAGCACTCAACCCACACAAGTTTATCCAGTTTGCATGGGCCAGAAAATAGCTTTTCATGTCCAGAATGTTGATTTTTAGGGCTACTAAATATTCCTTCTTTCTTTTTTTCCAAATGGCTCAAGAGCCATGTTTATGTCCCTGACTAAAAAACACCAAGGAAGCTTTCATTTAACAAAAACATCTTTTTTTAATACCTAGAGTCTACCATCATTTGATCAAGGAGGGTTTGCTCTCCAGGGCAGCTAAGACACCAGCTACCTTCTTCCACTCTGCTGCAGATGACCCTAATTCTGACAGAAAAGCAGAAAGTCTATCGCATCTCATTAGCAGTGTGCATATGCCTAAAGTTACCGAAGACTGTACAGCAGAATTTTCAAAATCTGTTGTTCATTTCCTTAACTTCTCTGTATTTGAAGAATAGTGAAAGCACCAGTGTGTCAGCTAAAAGGTTAATGCTGCATCAAAAGGAAGACCCAAGGTATTAATTCGGAGCATTTGTACACTGATACGTATCATCAGAAGTGGCACTTTGCTACTGTTTTATCCAGAAAATTTTATCTCCTAAATCAGCACTGGGTACTCATGTTTTAATTTAGTAAGCGAAAAAAAATTAGGTGATCTTGAATAGAAAAGATACATATCACCATGCACATTAAAAAGTAGGAGAATTTCTCAGTACAGTAAGTTGTGGAAGCCTGCAGAGCTTCTCCAGAAGTATTTTATAATGATTTAGGATGTGGGTATCTACCCTTACAGCTACTGAAAAATCTTTCAAATAGCGTTCATTTTCCAAGGGAAGGGTATCAGTAAATCGAGTGTCATGAAGGGACAGTCTGCACAGAAGCACGAACCAGTCTGAGCCAGAAAGTTTCACTGAACTCTCAGCTTTAGTTAAACTATGCCAGAAATATAAGGGAATAAACAAACAGATTAGGAAAAGAAGGCAGAAGAAAGTAATAATCTTCACTGTGAGGAATGGGGCAAATGTAAACTGAAAGGGCCTCTGTGTGTAACAGAGACTATAAAAGGAAGACTGTTTAGTGCTAAATCTGTTTTGTGTAGGCTTCTTAAGAAAAAAAAAATCACACTAGCCATCCAAAAACTTTACACCTGGCAAGTGAACATGTATGGTCCAAGGAAGAGAAAGAAACAAAACCCCTAAACCTCTCCCAGAGCTTGGAAACTAGGGCCTTTTGAGTTGATAACTTTGCAGGAAAACTGAGCCATGCTAGAAAAGATCACAGCAGATGCCATTCCTCTGCCAGACTCTCAGCAATGGCCGTGCCGAGCCTCAGGAACTCAACCTTTGCCATCGGATAAGAGATTGCTGTGGCAGCACAGTTGCCTCCTTTCACAGCTTGAGCCCAGGAACCACAAGGGCCCTGCAGAGGGGGAAACCTCAAACTGGCAGTGTCTAATTTGGTTTTGTTTATGTTCCTGTGTTCCCTATTGATCTGCATGGGGCTTAGAATCAACAGCAAAGACCAGCAACCTCCCCAGTACAAACTGCAGAGGCAAAGTAATCTCAGAATGATGCTTCCTGCTCCAAATCAGAAGAGACAGCCTGATCCAGCGGCTGGCAGTTGGGAAGTGGCCCCGAAGTCCACTCAGTACAAGGCTGCTCACACAGATCAGTGTCTGTTTCAATTTATCTCGGTGCTGCAAGCTGGCTTTCTGTTGGACACAGTACTCTTTGCCATAAAGCGGAATGAGCAGTGTCCATGGAGGCAGGATGTAAACCCTGTAACAAGGTGGAACAGGTTCTTAGTAGAACAAATGTAATGGGGAGGAGAAAGAGCAGAAGAAAAACAACGCTGGAAATAATCCTTTGGGAACAGTTTAACCCTCAAGTGACTATTACTAGCATCTCTAATTAACGGATACACTGACTCCAAAACAAGACATGGGTGTCTATCCTCTAACGAGGATAGAGACTGAATAGTTTGGACACTCCACATGATAAATACTTGACGGTCACCGGAACATGGCCCACTGGAAAAACCTTCACAAGCCTCTCAGGAGACTACAAAGTGCACAGCATCTGCATAGTAAGACATAGTCCTGCTCTCACCACAAATTAACAACATCTCTTTTTGTCCACACGTCTCAGCCTCTTAACTGCTCTTCATAACTTACAGTACAGAAGGCACAGCACATCCAGCTGTTAGAAAAGCCCCCTTCCATTTGGTTAAAGGGGAAGCAAATCAGTTAGGAAAGGCAAAACAAAAGATACTGCTTGCTGATTTTCCATAAGATACTTGTGGGACTACCCCACATCCATGACCAGGCAGCATGTTCACCAAAAGATGCACGATGTTTTGGAAGTTCTTCCTTTCTAAATAAGGATACCACAGATTTCAATGCTGTCAGCATAATTTGCAGGATACAGGTGTTGGTTATTCTTTAAAACAAGAGCCCCTCATACCCAGGGCACCCCCTCCGTGTTTCAGCCTACAGAGAAACCAGACTAAGAAATCCTTCTACTGGTACAGACCACATTGCCTGTATGGAGCCCTGGAAGGCTGTATTCCTTCTCTTGTCATATACGCAGAAATTCATTCATCACTGAACAAAACACTAGCATCAAATAACATGTTTTCAAGCATGTGATATGTGCATTTCCAGCTGTAGTGTAAGAGTGCCAGCATCTACCAATGCACCAAGGTATGACCATCATTTCACAGATGAACATCCAGTTTTTGCATGTGAACCGGGATACTTCCCACCATGGAATAACGAATGGACTTTAGCCCCTTCAGAAAAGAGAGTAATGAAATACCAAAACAATTTAACTAGTCCATGGATTGCTGCCTGCAGGTGACTGAGATCCATGAAAGCAGGTGAAAGGCAGTGATGGACACATGATGCTGCAGCCTTGCTCCAGGTCCACGCCCAGCACTAGCCTGAGTCTGTATAGAGAGCTTCTGAAAGTAATTCTCCTCCCTCCGTTCCAAGTTGTACGTTCAGGATTCAGAGGTGCTGATTTATAATATTGTAATCTTTCCTATCTGTTCTTTTTCCATTAAAGTTTGTCCTCAATGCTAACAGAAATTTATTTTCAACAGTAGTGGTAACGTAGGATAGCTTGCACAGGCACTGCTTTGCATGGGTTGGCACGATCAATTCCCATGCTTTCAGCACTGCCAGGAACAAGTGCTGTCATTAAACAGCCAGGAGACATCTCTGTCAGTAGCTGGAAAAACCTACCACACACAACTGCTCTCAAATAAAACATCAAGGTAACTATCAAAGAGGGACCACATCACTTTGCAGCAACAGCCTTTTCCACAACTGGTAAGTTTCTTCCATACCTTCAAAAGACACTATCTCAAGTCATTAATTTTATTTTACTATAAAATACTTAGCTTGCTCATATCTAAAAGTTAAGAGTGAAAGGAAATAAGAGAACAGATTCTTGTTAATAGGACTAATGCACCCAAGATTTTGGAATTACATTCCTACTTCAAAGGGGCACTTGTATGTTGATAACAATCTCCGTAACAGCAAGAACACAACAAACAGCAGAAGCCAGGGAAGACAGATAATTCTGGTGACAGACTGCAAAGTAAACAAATAAAAATTAAGCAGATGGATTTTGCATTTTTCTTAAAACCGAAGATTCATCTTTTCTTTTTCAAACTGAAGTTGTCACTTCCATGAAGGATTGATCATAACAGAAATTCTATGACATCACTGAAGTAAGGAACTAATAGTAAAGAGAGAATATACAAGAGGAATGGAGTCCATCAGCGTTTAAATAGCACTTTAAAAATTCGATGAGAAAAAAGTTCTGGTTGATAATATATGGTTTAACTTCAGAGATTCAAATATTGGTACTAAAACCAAGAAAGAAGAGGATGTCCTATAACATGGAATATTTTTGTTGGAATAGTCAGTAATACACAGCAAGTTGCATAAGCCTCATCAATACTTCCAAAGTAAGATCTCTTCTCCTTTACCTTGGGGAAAGGGAATGCACAAAGGCTCATGATGGTAAAACAAGCACTTAGTTGTTTCAGTAGTGCTTTGTCCAAGCTAAGTCACCAGTAAAAAAAAAGAGCATTTTCCTATACATCTGTTGTCTAGGTGATGTTTCTTTGAGATCTAATCTGCTAACTTTGCGGACAAAAACAAGCTTTTACTACTGTTTGCTCTGCAAAACCAATATGACCATGGCTGAGTGAGCTGGAATTTTTATTACTGGCAATGAAGTAAGAATCAGACAGAAAACAGCTTGATTGTCAAATCCAAATGTGAGAGTTTGAAATATTGGCTGTTAGAAAAATCACCTTTTGACTTGTAAACTAAGCAAAGTTTTATCTGAAAGCAACTGAGAGAAAACAAGTGCAGAACCTCCTGCTGTCATTTTTACAGAGTCACTTCTGGAAACAATTCTGCTGTAGGATAACAACCCTTTGCCCTCTTCCCTTTCTGCCAGCCTGCATACGCCACTCGCACGTGCAACTGGAGGAGCAAGCTAAAGCGTGCTGCGAAGCTCCAAGTATCACTGAGGTATGTCAAAATCATATGGGAACAATCAAAGAGGTAAGAGACGTGGAAGAAAAGGTATGCAGCTTCCTGGACAGCTGAAGCTCTGCCCTGCTATACTCTGGGCTCTGCCGCAGCCCCGCTGTGAGACAGTTTTTCCCATCTTCATAAGACCAAAAAGTGCAAGCGTAGAAAAAACCCTTATTGATTTGCTGACCTACCTACAGGATTCCTGCACATGGGACTCCCCAACCCTTGGGATTTAGTCTGCTCCCAGCAGGAACTGTACAGGCAGTCCTTACTGCACTGCTGGGGACCTGCTGTCCCACTTTGTCCAGAATCCCATGCTCTGCCACGGCCACAGAGTTCTTGGCCAGGCTGCGCTGAACAAGAAGGGCGACTCTGGGCTCCTTCTCCATCTCATTAAAGGCTTGATCTCCTTAGCTTTTTGTGAGGGGATGTACATAGCAGGATGCAGGGTGGTGAGTATCAAAGCTAGCTCTGACTTAGTTTGCTCAGGAACTGGAAAACACTACAGCTGTATCACCACAATACTCTGCACACATCAGTCCTGATGTTTACACAGCTCTCCTACTGCTGCTGCCTGGGCTGGCCTGGTCATTCACAACTAATTCACATTCCTCTATGTATTATTAACTCTACCTTTGCCCTTTAGATACACCGAGAGACTTCCTTACTGGTTCAGATGAGGAAGGACCAGATTGGAAAAAGCAGATCCCATAAACAAGATCCTCTACACCTGGATGTGAGACACGAGTCTCTCCTGTCTCCCTGCAAACCAGAGAATACTGCCACTTGGCCCATATTAAGATTTCTTTCTACGTCCTGGGAAACAGTTATTTAATCTCTACGCAGCATCAGATTGAGTCAAGAACAGGAATTACATGACAGTCTTTTACATATCCGACTTAATGCCAATTTAATAATTTAAAACCTAAATAAATAACATTTTTTCCCAGGGCATTAGGCCATTCTAAGGTCAGCACTCCGTTCCAGAAGGAGCTGCCAGCCACCGTACCCATCCTTTGGGGACTGCTTTCTCAGAACATATGTTGACATTACCCATTCAGGCAGGAAAGAAAAAATTGTTACGAGAAGCTGAAGTTCCAACTTAGACCATATTGCTTGAGACCATACTTTTGGATATCTTACTACCAAGACCTATTTCAGGTGATTCCAGCACCTCACCTAGGGTCCAAGATCCTACCAAAGAAGTCCCAAGTACTTTAATTATTTTCTAACTATTGCTTATTTTCGAACTACTAGACCTACCAAGTACTGAGGCCACCCTGGGAAGCAGCCATGCCAGGGCTCCTGTCCCACATACACTGACCAGCAGAGCCCCAAGGGGAAGGGCAGAGGCGAGGGGCAGGAAGCGCAGCAGATTGCTCCAGCCAACATCAGACAGGAGCACCAGGAATGCTGTGGTTAACTGGTCCCCTGGTTTTGTTTCTGAAGGAATATTAGCCAGTGTTTTTTACCTAGTTCTGGTTTAGTATATTCCCAAGAGACACCCAGTTCAGCAATCACCAAAAAAATGCTTTGGTTTAAAATGTCAGAATATGTTTTATTCCGATAGATCTGTTCAATTTCCCTCAGGCTTAATGCAACAATTTAAGAAAAACACTTTCTATGAAGAGATAAATTAATCTGCCTGGGTAGCTTTCAGCTGCCCATAGAACCTTCCATGGGGAGGGCTCCACCTCTGTCCCCCCCGTCTGCACCAGCAGCGCTGACGTCAGCCAGGGCAACCACAGGCAGAACAACACCGGTTACCAAAGACTGCGGTTGCAAAATCAGATGCAGAATACAACTGAACATAGCAAGCTTGGTTTGTCTTCATGCTTTCATCTCCTTTTTTACTTTAAGACATCAGGGATTAAAATTCATTCCAAATACATTTAATTACAAAAACATAGCCATGCAAATATATGGAAATGTGCAATATATTCTTTTGATATAAGATTGATTTTTTCCTCCAGTTGATAACTTCAGTCTGATAGCTTTAGTGTTAATTTTTTTACTGTAAGTAACTGGGACACTGGGTACCAATGCTATCATCAATGAACAAGTCATCTATTACTGAACTAAATTACTTCTAAATGCACATGCAACTCTTGCATTCTCCTTATGAATAAGTAAGAGTTTGTGTCTTTTACAAAAAGCATATGTCATTATACCTCTAAGTGAATAAACAGAGAGTTCACTTCCTAACATCATCACTGTTTTTATTTTATTTTTACATTTGTACGATGTAAACACTGAAGCGTGCAACAGCCCTATAAACATACAGGAAAATATGATCCCTGTCCCAGTGAATTTACATTCTAAGATGGGATTCTTGTTAATGCTAATTCTTTCCACTTTCTCAGACTGATTATCAAAAACAAAGACCTGTACAAACTATGTGGACTACTGCCTGCTAACACAAATAAGATGGTACTTAAGCAGTATCATTACTTGTTTTTCTTCTTAAATTCGTTTTCCTCAATGCAGCATGACCCTCTCCTCTCTGCCCTCCCCAGCAACGCACTCAACACAAGAACACAAGTTACCCAACTGAGCTGAATATACTGAACTCACAAGTACAGCCAGTCATTCCTGAATATTAGCAACGAAATTGGAAATCCTCAAGTTATTGGAATGAGAAACAGTTTTCAGATATTTGATATCTATTTCCTTTTTTTTTTTTCAAATATCACATCGATTAAGCCGTTGATTAACATGTCGCTTCAGCAAAATTAGGTATCATTTGTATCCAGAGGAAAAAAAAAAAAACAAAACCAACCCACAGAAAAATAAATAACCACAGCTCCAGTCACAGGAAAAAAGCTCCTATAATTTAGACAAAGTTAAATGAGAATTTTTAAACTAACAACCATGTGTAGTCCTTGCACCGCAGTTGCTTATCTGTCACAAAGCAGACAAGCTACACAATGGCCTTGACTGACCATTATACATCATTCAAAGTTAACATTTTTCTATTTGACCATCTTATCTTCCTGCCTGAGCAATGAAACCCACGAGTCAAAGTAAAATATCATTTTAGATCCCAAAAGTCTTTGCCAAGGCACAGTGTGATCAATCTCAAGGATTTTTAAAAGAGGAATCTGGTGGTTGTAAGACAATCGCTGAAAATACCAAAGGCCTTTCCCAAGCAACTCTCTTAGTTTATCTGTGCTACATTTGCTGTTGCTGTCTAAGTTTCTTTTGGGTGATTTCTAATTCTATGATGCTAGCCTTCGCTGGGAAAGGAGTTGTAAAGTTTAGAAATACCTACTTATTAGCCCTAAAAAGCTGCTGTTGTACTAAGAGCAGTTAGAATCAAGCAATTGCTTTCTCTAAAAAGAGAAGTATTTTCAAAAAGCAAGGAAGTGCTGACCCATAGATGTACTCCAAGTGTGAAACATCATCATGTGAGTGACATGAAAGCAGGCTAGGACTCCTGATCCCAGGGCACTTGAGGACTGAGTGTACCAGAGAGACTGAGCTTGCTTAGTTTCTGGTTGGAGGGCTGGTGTTCACCCTGTGAACGTCAGCGAACGCATGATCTACGGACCACCATTGTCATGAGCTTCAAAAATTTAATAGCCTAATCTTTATAGAGGGCACGGCCTTTTGGAAAGATGCTCTAAAAAAGGCAAAAATTAAACAACAAAAATTAAAATATGCACAATAATTAGCTTTTAGGTTTATTTTCCATGGACTGAACTGGAAGATCATAAAGTATAAAAGAAATGACTGCTGAGATTCAGTAAAGAAGTTCCCCACAACATGCAAACCTATCTCCAGCCTACATAAAGACACCGTACCAATACACGCTACCATATTTGTGTGCTAAGCCTAACTTCACAGACTTTTTTATGGCAACATTACAAATTTATATAAATGACTTCCTTTTATTATATATTTTCTGTCATTTCTGCACTTGGCTGTTTGTTATATTAATGATGACCATCACCATTCCAGCCACTGACATATAGTTGACTTCAAATAGGCTAGAAAGTTTTGTTTGGCACTGAGTTCCCCAAGTCCGCAGGGTTCACTCACCTGTGCTCTACCATGCACACACGCTGGAGCTCTAACATGGCTCCAAGAGTCCTCAGTAGGCTAAAGCCAGTACAGACCACCCCCCAGGTTTTGGTAGTGATATATCAGACAGGAAAAGAGTAGCCAAAACCAGCTAATAACATAACAGCTCTGAGAGACGTAGCCTTTCCATTAACTCTATGGGCTTCAAGCATCAGCTTGGCTCCAGAACGTGGGTACAAAGACAGAAGCAAGAGGCTTTCTGGCACATTGCTCTGGTTTACTTGCATAATACCACTTAAATGAAATTTTGCCCCAGCCTTAATGCAAGCAAGATGAGAGTCAGGCCTCTCTCAGTCTATCCACACTACTCTCAAGAAACCAAAGAGGAGTGGTTGGTGGCCCAAAACCAGATGGCAGAGCAGGGAGTTACTGGATGCAGCTCTGTAAGCAAGGCGGCACTCATGGGCCACTTTTCAGTCATCTCTGCAATGGCCACCAACTCTGCAAGTGCAAAAGAGAATGGGAAGCTTGGAAGGTTATTGAAAGATGTAAAATAGCAGTTAATTACATCAGAGACACAACGAACATGACCCTTCGAAAAAAAATGGAAATTATGGCAGTTGTTGGGAGTATATCTGGAGGAAAAGTAACAATTTCTTCCATTCGGTCCTTGTCAAAAAGAAAGCTGTCACAAAACTAGCTTGAGCTTCAATACTTTGGGAAGCCATTTCAAGATCCCAGTAAGGCAAAAAATCAATTTCCATTTCAGATCAAAGTTCAGTTCGATCACAACTATTCATGCAGACATTCCCTCTTTACAGCAAGTATCTGAACTGACATGGTTACAAAAATAGATGGAAAATGTCTAATGTTTATTATGAAATTGTGTCAGCACCAGCTGAATCATACAAGACTAGGAATCCATGCTTAATGTCATTTATGACAGTCTCTATTCATATTTAAATAACTAAAATTCATATTCAGAAACTATAATTAAGTAATTTACACAGCAACTAATTATTTATGTTTTGTGCTGTGAAAAACAAAACTATTTTTTCCTCACAATGTTACTCCTTTTGGTTAAGCAACACAAGAACATACCTACAATTTAAAATGTCAGTGAGGAAAATAAGCACAGAACAGCATTGCAATTTTGAAAGCTGATGAAAAAACATTTTTCTAGTACAGCAGATTAGAAATAAGTTTACTGCATTTTAGCTGAAGTTAGAGGAAAAATGATTTTTTGGTTTATTTGAGTTTGTGTACACATCTACGAAAATACTCCTCTAGTATCAGATTAACTTATAATAATGTCATTTTAAGGGCTATTGACCTTGGTGCAAATGATTAAGAGTACACTTTGTGTACTAAATAAAGATTTTCAGGGGGAGATTTGTTTACTAGCTATGCTTCTTTGTAAACAAAAAGATTCTATCATTTCTAGGATAGTGGTGTATGCCAGTGGGTGGGAAGAAGATAGACCTTCATCAAAAAAAAAGTACTATGAAAGGAGCTGATGTGAGTTTCATCAGTGAGAGGACATATACTATTTGTGACCCAAAAAAATTACAGATACACACATATATGAGCATTAGAAACATGAAAATGGCAGTCAAAGGTAGAACACAATGGCAAAAGGAAGAAAAGGGCCTGCAGGAAGGAACCTCTGCTATGTATAACTTAACAAGTTAAAGAAAAACTACAGACCACCATGGATGCTAAAGTAACAAGGTCAAGCAGAAACAGGCACTAAAATGGTGGTTCTGCTGCAGAAGAGCTGTGGTGTGACAACATTTGTATCACAACTTGCCTTTTTGCATTACTATCAAATTGTCACCAAATCACACCTGGTAATTCAGTATCTTCCGTACAATAATCATTTGTCCCATACTCAAAAATAAATCTAGAATAGTTTCATGAGATAATTATTAACATTAAATCGGTTCTAAACAACACAATTAATTAACTGAGAGTTCAACTTTTCCTTAATAACCTTAAGTTGCAGAATGCAGAGCCACATACTTACAGCACTTCTGAAGAGCAATGTCCTACAGTAAAAGGCACACAAACAGCAACAGAGGACAAAGGCCATTAACAATCACTTATTTGTCCTAATTCAAGGACTGTTCCCCTCTGTTTGTTCTACTGCCTGGTCTAGCCTACGAAGCCTTGCTGACAAAAAATGCCTTTTCTTACCAAAGGTTTGCAAATACCCACATTATAATTTCATACCTCAGCCAAACTATTTCCTGTTAAATCTACCTGTCCAAAAGAGGAAAAATTTCAAAAAAGCACCAGTGTCGTGGCAGCATTCAGAGTACTAGCAGAGCTCCCTGGAGCTCTCACTGCTACAAATTCTTGCTGCAAAGGCATCATAAAAACAGGCAAGTGGCTCATAGGCATCAGCTGCCAGAAACTATCACAGTCCAAAGGCTCGACAAGGAGGAAAAGGGCTCCATGTGCTGACTCTGTACCAGGTTTTCGCTTCACTTCCATTTCATTTCCACAGTACTTAAATCCTGGCATAGGTATAACACAAGCATCCTGGGAAACTTTCTTATTGCAAATGGAGCTAACATTAGCAAAAACTGGTTTTGCTGGTATACTTTATACCAGTTCCTCAAATGAAACAAGCTATTCTAACAAAAGCATGGTCGTTGCCCCCC
>VYZW01025044.1:2297-23859 GCA_013401315.1 Balaeniceps rex
CCAAAATAACCTCTCATTGCTGTTCCCTCTGCAACTTAAATGCTTCCTCACCTATCCAGTTAACACCACATATTAAGCACCATGTTCAAAAAGATTTGTTCCTGAATCTAGCAGGGTTGTTAGATGCATTTCCAGACAAGTTAGTATTTCTTCTTAGGTTACCCCATAACAATTTCCTCAGGCCAACAGTATTCCCAGAAATCAGCAAAGAATATATTAAAATATCTTGGATAAAATGAGACTCAAAAAGTATTCATTTCAATTTAGTATGTTACAGATCTCCCATGAAGAGAAAAAGAAGGAAAAAACACTAAGGATGTGAGAGAATATTTAGTTTCTGAAGTCATCAGACTACTGATCTGAAAAATAAATAAAGCAATCCTTCACATACCCTAATCCTTTCAGGACCACACATAAATTTTACCCTGAAGATTACAGCAGCAGTAAGAGATTTCAACAATGAGAGGTTATTTTGGCAGCTGAAATAACTCTAAGCATCCACACTGATGCAATGTTTTTTGAAATTATCAGTGAACTGCCCTTCTGTCAAGCCAGCAGTTACCCTCCCTAGTGCTCTGAGACAGAATCTCTGTAAGGAATGCTTGAACAAATAGATTCTCTTACCTTCATTCCCATTAAGCCAGCATGCCCTGGGCGGCCAGGTGGACAAGCATTGGGACACTGGAAAAGCATCCACATAGTTAGCACCACATAGGTTGAATAAGGTTGTCAGAAATTATTTAAAAAAAAAATGTGGACTACTATCTTACCAATGGATCACCATCTTGCAGGCCAATTGTTCCCTAAATTAAATGAAATTAATCAAAGTCAGTAAAAGAGAAATAACCAGACCTGACTCATTAGACAATATAGTCATTAGACAAAATATATATTTTAGAATATACTACTATCTAAAGCTGGAATCAGAAGTATAATCAAACAAAGGATCTCTGACATGAAAAGCACCTAAACTGTAGGATTTTATTGTAGGATTGCAGGTACCTACAAAATCCTGTCCTCTAACATAGATCAACTTTTCTGAAAAAGAAAGTATTTCTTTTGTTTTTTAAGTGCCTAAAATGTATTTTCTATTAAACATAGAGCACATATATCCAAACCCCATGAATTTCCAACAGAACCCAAGACAATTTCTGTAATAAGGATAGCTTTTACTTTTCCAACTTACTACCGTTCAGCAAAAGATTCAGATCTTTACAGAGAAAATAATCTTCCCACAAAGTATTGGTAGATGAGTGAGATGTCTGGCAGTTAGTGGAATTGCAATAAACTAGAGATCAGTGTACAACGAGATGGACTCAGTGGGCGGAAGGTCATTCCTCATATTAAATCAAATACTTGATGGAAGCTAACAGTAGGCTTATGAGGCATAACAGGGAGAAATATGATTTCACAGCAGCAGCTGGATTCTTTAAAGCCCAGTGGGAGGGAGCACACTGTTTCAGAGAAAAGCACAGGGGAGTTTAAGGAACGAGCTGGTCTCCTTTCATACAGAAGGATTCTTAAAAAGCTGAGGGTATGTTTGGGTCCATAATGTCATCAACTGGAGTGGGATTGCGGCACTTCAGAAATCTAAAAAGGACAAAACTGTCAAGGAATAGAAGCAGCATACGCCATTATTAAGAATTTGTTTTTACTTGTTTCCTAAATACTCTTCTCCACTTTACCATTCACATTTTTTACAATGCCTCTGTCAACTCTCTGGCAACTTTAATCAAAACAAGAAACATGGCATAAATAAAGCATATGGATTTAGGTTCTGTTCAGCAGAGGAACAGTACAGCTTTCAAAAAGACATTAGTATGACTAACACATTTCCCAGCAGTTTGTATTTCACAGCACCCAGCCTCCAATGTGTCTGCCAGACACTCAGTTTTCTCTCTCCGGGCAGGTAAATAGCCACAAGACAAAGGCATAACACACATCCCTCCTCCCAAGAGGCTTAAAGTAGATAACCATTCCCTTAGAGAGACAAAGCACTGGTGTAAAGCTTTCTTATATCCCTTGCAAGTACCAGGCCTGGTTGCAAGAAAGACATTAGAAATTAACCCACCTGAGAGCATATATTTCTGGCTCATGGGCCAAATATTAACTTTTTCTCTTCCTAACAGAGAAAAGTCTACCTCTGCTGAAGTACTACTAGTGAGACCCAACAAAGACTACATTTACAGTAATACTAGAAGCATAGGGAAGTTTAAAACCTGTAAGTTACAGTTTAAGACCATTTGCATAAATGGGAAGACGTCATGACAGAAGCTACACAGTTTACATTTCAAACTATCTTTTATAACCATAAAGGCTAGAAACTTGCTTTCTAAATGAAAGCTCAAATGCTGATATGATTAAACGAGTTGTATCTCAGGATTTGAACACAAGCGTCCAGACATTATGAATTAATATAGCCTGCTAAAATCCTGAGGTTGGCATTCAGCTGTAGGACTTGAGAGGAAGCTTTCTTCAAGCAGCAACAATACATAATTCAGACATTAGCACATATTAAAGGCAACCACTTACCCGAGGGCCTGGTGGTCCTGGTGGCCCTGGTGGCCCTCTTTTTCCTGGATCTCCCTAAAAAAGGGTAAAGTAATTTTGTTGATTCTTAGTAATAATGACAACCAGCAGTTACCTATTCATACCACACAACAACAGTGAGAAATGAAGTAGCTACAGAACAACAGGCTAGATAGCCAATTAAAACCTAAACCCACAACACGGCTCCCATAGTAGAATGGGAAAACTGATTTTTTAGTAGAACGGGAGCCATGTTGTAGAATAGGAGTCACAAAAAACAATTAATTTTCAGCTGCTTTAGAAAGCTGAAACATCTGACCACAGGATCATCTAGGCACTCCTCTATCTCATAACTGCTAATTGAGTACTAAATTAAAAGAATCGTAGTAACTGGCAAAAATGCCCAAGATGAATTTACCAGGTTAGAATCTTCTCCTGTTTGTGAAGTTTTGATGTGCAGTGCTTTCAGAAGTAAAGACAACACAGAACCTCTGCAAATCATTTTTTCTGAATGCTTTTAATTAAAGTAAATCTAATATTCTGACAGGGACCACCTTTAAACTTAATACTCTCATTTCAATAGTATGTTTGATATGTTATTAAATCATAAATGAAATGAACAAGATGAATATAGAATAATTATTCACTAATTCTCACAATCCATGAGCTATAGAGCCATAGGTTTAAAAACACTAAAAAGGAATATTTCTTTTGCACAAAATGTATAATTACCTTGTGGGACTCATTATCACAATGTGTTGTGGAGGCCCACAATATAAATGGACTCAAGAAGGGACTGACTACATTAATGGAGCATAGGCTCATATATAGCTTTTGAAAAAGGCAGCACAGATGCAATTTCTGATTCAGGCAGCCTCTGAACTGCCAACTGCCAGAATGTGGGACAGTACGACAGAAAAATGTCATTTTACAAATAGCCTGTACACTTCCCTAGGTATCCATTATTACCCTTGCTACAGACAAGACAGTGAGCTAGATGGATCATCTTCTGAAACAAACTGGCAGTTTTTAACAGTCTTTTTTATATTCATTTATATGACTGAGTGCAACACAAGGGGAGAGGTATGCATTAAAAAGTAGGCTTCATTAAACGAGATTTTAATGCTATTTCAGATTTCAACTAAAAAATTAACTACTGGTTTCAATTTGCATTTCAGTGGTAAAGGATGGAGTCAAAATATGACAGTGTGCTGAAACTGAGTGCACAGTTTAGCAGTAAGGTCAGTAGATGGAGTCACACTTAAAACGAGACTAAGAAGAAATACTGAATTGCCATCTTCACTGATATGCAAATGGAAAACAGAAATAGTATGTGGTCATGAGCCATAATGTATATGTGAGAAGACAGGAGCAAAGCTAAAGGTCTGCATGTAATGTGAAGAAGTTTTACATTTCCTATATTTCTGGCAGGTTTGTTTTTTGAGTTTAGCTTTCCTTGAATAAGAGGAGAAGTGGAGTATGGGACACTATATGAAACATTTAATTCTAATCTAATGGGTAGCCCTGACTTTGGGCTATTAATTGTTCCTTATTTCTGATGAGCTTCAAACACAATCTTTACCAGTGATCACTGTAGAGGAAAAAAATGTTTTCAAGTGCCATTATATCCCAAATAGTGTTTAGATGGCATAGTAATTATTCATTTTTTCAATAAGTACCTTCTAGCAATTGAATAAACCTACATTTTTAGCAAACATGGTAGTACTTACAGGTGGACCAGCACGACCTACTTCCCCAGGAAGTCCTGCTGCACCAGCTGGACCCTATAACAACCAAGTTAAATAGTATTTTTTAGACCATGCAATACCTCTTACAAGCATCCAAGGAGGGACAGCATGTAATTCTCTCAAACAACAAACTATGCCTTCAGACACCAGCATCCTTACCCCATATACTATAGACCTAAGCAACCTCAGTAGTAGCTGAAGAAATTGTACATAATATTCATAGAACATCAGGATTAAAACAGTTTCTTTTTTCACTGAATTACTTTTTATTACAGTATAACAGCTTTATTGAATATTTAAACAGATTCATTAAACAGTGTATTTATGAATTGCAAAAATGATACTTACAGGTGGTCCAAGAAGCCCCTTGCCCTGTGAAATATGAAAAAAAGGTCAGAAATGTGGGGAGGGTTCCACACCTAGTCAAGCTGTTTGCCAAGAACAGAGTATTTGGGATAAAAAGGTTCAAAAAAACCTGATGTTTGATTCAGCAAAATAATTTTGAAAACTTGTTTAACTAATGTTAAATATCAATTTTATTATTAGGTAATCAATATCAGGAGAAAAACTAAATTATTGAGTTGCCTTGCAGTAGCATTTATTTACACATATTTACAAACACATATACTTCCACAAAGGAATGAAGACATTAAAGCCTTTGGGTTTAGCTAATTATCAAGTACCATGATAAACACATCTATGCTATAATCCTTTCCTTCTAACAGTGCATTTAAATTGACAATAAAAGAGAAATTTTTTTTTGCCAGTGCCTCCCCAAGGTCTAAATCCATTAAACTAGTGCTTTTTGGTAATCAGAAAGAACACCAAACTGCTGCTGTTTACATTTTCCATCAGTATTGCTCTGAATCATTTTAATGAGAAGCGTCCAAGATACAAATGTGTTTCTGCCTATTCGGACAATACACGCCCTCTAAGAAAACAGATCCCTCAGTCTTGCATTACTAAAGCAAATGGATAATTTTATGGAAAACAGTGTCAATGATGTGTATGAAACACTGGCATATAACATCACAAACATACTTAAATCTTCAGGAGATTTGACATAATAAAGCACCTGGGCCAAGTGGAGTTTAAAAGCCACAGAATATCATACCAGGATTGTACCTGCAAGGTTGTCTTTAGAAAACTTGGTATAACACAGGGCGCATTTCAAATATTTATCAGAGTCATTCCGTTTTAATCATTTAATACACAGCAGAAAGTAAACTTTTTCATCTTGCATAACCTACATAATTCCTTTGCTATTACTTAACACTCCCTTGCTGCAATTCATTATATTACACATGTCTATATCTGACTATACAAATCAAACTTTCACTGCATCACATATCTGATATTATAATATTACCTGCCTCTGAAAGAAGAAAACCAACTACTTGCAGGTTCCCATTGGAGTACCCCTTGCTAATGCGCCCCTAACAGTGGCAGGGAAAGTCAGTGATACCAAAAGAAGCAGCTACAGCTACTGTGTCCAGCCCATACACAGGCCCAGGAGATGCCTGTCTCCCGCCTCTGCCCAGTCCATTGCATCTCCTCACCCTCCTAATTAGGACTCCCAGAAATAGGGGCTGTCCTCCAGCAATCCATGCTTCTCCCTGGCCCAGCTACTCCACCCTTCTGGCCATGAACTCCCTGCAAGCAGACTAAGTTGGGGAGTTGAGAGCTCCAGGGCAATCAGCCAGTAGGGACCTACGCAGAGCAGTTAACCATCCCAACCCACTGCCCATGTTTCTGCCTCTCCCTGTGTCCTAAAGGGGAAGCCTCTCCACGCAGCCTGGGACTGTGGCCTTACATCCCCAGATGCCTGCCACGTGCTTTGGAGGTGCTTATCTGACCCATGGAGCACATGGAGTGCATGGGTATGGGCAGTAACCCATAGTCTGTAATCACCCGTTTCAGAGACACTCACCCTGTAGATCTGGTAAGTACCTCCACATCGTCAACACGGACCTGCTGCCATCCACCATGAAGAGTCACATACCAGTATATGTATGTGTACCCTGTGCCAGAAGCTGTGCTTTAGTAGACCTTAAAATATTTTCAATTTCTCTATCACTAAATACACACAATTCTACCCATATGTCAAATCTGTAAAACACTAGCAATATATCAGCTAATAGAAAAGTTAGAGGGAACTTAACAAAGAGACTGGACTGAAGGGTGCAATACATGCACTGAATGTAGCAGCCCCAGCTCCATTTACCAGGGCCAAATCAGAGACATCAGCATATTTGGTGGTAAATTACTTGAATTAATCAGAAGTATTCTACTAATTTTGTAAAACTGTCATTTGAGAGACTATCCACAAAAGAGATGAGACAAAGAGAATAAATTAAAACTAAATGATGAAGCAGGAAAAAATAGAGGAAAGAGAGAATAGAAGAAGATAACTGAAGATTGCCAGGATACATTCTGGGGAAGAAAGGGTGACAAAAGCAGGAAAGGAAATGCTGTATATAAAACTTTAGATAATTAATATTCTTTCTTTCGGTTACCCTGAAGTCCTAACTTGGCCAACAAATTCTGCTGGATGAGCTTGAAAAACAGTGATAATAATTCAAAACTAATTAACGTTGTAGCCAAGGCTTCTGACTTTCTCTTTGCACTGAGCATTTTAACAACTTAAGCAAGGGGTTTTTGTGAGAAATGAAGTCTTTGGATAACCATCCAGAGACTACTCCACTTGCAAAAGGCCACTGACTGAATTCAAAGCAGTGCATAATTACACCTAAATACTCAATTAATTATGTAACTAGTATGCAGTCTCATAAGCGTGCTCACTATGTTTCTAGTAAACAAGGTCTCATGGATCAAACCAAAGACCTGCAAAGGTTAAACGGCCCCATTACTTCACGCTAATGGTAAGAGCTTCTCAAGAAGTCTCTGAATCTGAGAATTAGAACCATCACACTCCAGCACTACTACTCCTACCCTCTTTTTTTAATTAGGTTTCAGTACTCTTAAGTTTAATCTCACTAAAGGTGAGATGACTGGTGTTGGCCATTTTGAGAAACTTCCACTAACTGCTCTGTTTCGTCAGCAGCTTAAAGCCATTCATCAGAAGGAAAGCCTGCATAAATGGAATTTGCCCAAGAGATTTATTTTGAGCATTAATCTTTCCATATGGATTCAGCATATACAAGTTAACAACCATGGAGCTACAAAATCAAACACTAGGCTTCTTCCTAAAATGTGAAGTCTAAGGATTAACCTTAACCTTAATAATTACAAGGGTAATGACATGAGGTGACTAAGTATATCCATCTTTTCTTTACCTTTAAATAACTAAGAATTCTCATTTCCTCATTATAAATATTCCTGCAGATTCACCTTTAATTACAAGGTCCAGTTGCTTATTCAGCAGAGGCAGAACAACTCCAAAGGCAATCCCTACTGAGGTTCACTGAAGCATTATCACCTTAAGACTGAAAGTCTCAGGGCAAACAAAAATCACTAAACTTTGAACAATGGTCCAAAATCTCTTCAGATTTATTGCTTTTACAGTCTCAAAACATGGTCACAAAAGACCTGAATCAGGTAAGTGCTGCTCTGAACAGAATCAGCATTCTACCTTGACAAGTTGGTCCAGTTTGCTGCTTTCCCATAGTAACATCTCCACTTCCAACTTGAGATTAACCTTCTTTATGTATATTTTATATACCCACTTTTTCTGAAGGCTCTAAAATTATTCATTCTCACATTAGTCTGTTAATGGTGACGTAAAATCATGTATATTTTCCCCAAGCCAGTTTTTATTTCAGTTGAGAGGCTAAAATACTACAGTATTTTAACCTAGTATTTCCGTAATTCAGTTTTAGTTCCCCATTTTTTCCTCTCCCATAGTAGTTCTTTTCATGTACACTTTTTTCCATATCATCTGAGTAACATATCTGACAGAGTTAAGCTACCTCTTCATTCCAGCTACACATTTTAAAATGCATTGCAAACAACCCAGAAATTATTTCCCAATCTACTTGACAGCAAAAACCGAAAATAAGCAAAAAAACCGCAAACCCCTAACAGAAAAATGTAGGGCTTTCAGTCTACCTAGAAGCTACCTCAGTTCTGGTATTTTCTGTGACTAAATTTAGCTCATATATTGAGTCTACAGATTGATCAGCCATTATAAAAGTATTACTTATTTTCCAAATTTTCAGGTAAGAAACAATATCCATGAAAATTAAATGCAAATGTCCACATAGAATGATTCATCTTAAGTTTGAACATGTCTATAATGTAACGTCTTCAAGAATAACATTCTAATTTCCTCTCTGGCCATATATCAAAATGATTGTTTAATACAAATTTAATGAAAGGTAATGGGACAAAAATACAAAGATACAGTCAAAGATACAGAATTTCACAGCAAGGAGAGCTATATGGGAATACAACACCTCTTCTGTTTAATTCCAATAACTTCTCCAAAATGAATCTAATTTTTAATTAAATTTTAATTATGTGCAGCCCTATTACAATTTCATGTCAGTCATCTTTTTCCATTACTCATTTTCCTTGAGGTTTTTCCTGGTTTCCTATACAATCTAAGTTTCTATATGCCACCATCATTCAATTCTTCAACCCTGTAAAATTCCCAAAATTCATGACTATTTTCAGCCCCCAAAGACAGATGTTAAACCCATCTGCATGCCAACTGGAACAGTACCCTTTGCATGTCCTTTCTCGTATTTTGTCTTGTTTTCATATGGAACAGCACAGGAAGTCCCATACAGCATTTACACTTCAGTGATCCCATTTAAACACATGGCAAGGAGCTGAAACAGGAATAACCGTAGACTAATTTATGCAAAAAAAACATGGGCTCTCCTGTCTCTAGGGCATTTTCACAAAGAGTTGGAAAACACCGGTATGCATCCAAAACTTGTGACATCACACATGCTCCTTTCTTTTCTACAGCATACAAACCAAACATGTCCTTTCAGTAATATCTGCACACTTTGATATAAAGACAAAAAGGTTCCTTAATGTACTACTTTAATATCTTATGAGTTCTTTGAAACCTCAGAAATAGTTTCTGGCTTTTCTTCACTACATTTAATGGTCAGAATCCTTCATATTGATACTTAAGGTCTAAAAAGCCTCTTCATATACTAAAGGTATTACTTACCGGAAGTCCACGAGCACCTGGCAGTCCTGGCTCACCCTTTAAAAGATAAAAATTGAGTTCTTCAAGAGGCATTAGCATAAGTTTTGTAAACAACATACAGGAAGATGCTCTCACCTTTTGGAGGGTATCATTTAGTGGACATATTCTGCAAGTATTATTCACTTCATTAACGCTACACTGGTTTCAGTGAGACTTGATAGAAAGGAAAGACCTTCTCAATATTAAAAAGATACAGGCTTAGGCCTTTTTCCCCCCCAAAAAAAAGTAATTCAAACATGCTGGTTACTCTGACTTCTGATGTAGATTTCATTTGCCTGATTGCTGATGAAGTCAGGTTTCACTGTTCTGGTTCCCACTGCGTATTACTATGACATAATTACAGTACAACAAGATGGAAAGAGCCTCACCATTACTGAAGATGCTTAACCTTAATGTCATCAGTGTAATGCATCATTCCTTACTGCTGGCTGGGGGGAATGGAAGTTGTTTTGTACTGTGTGAAAAGGGCCCAATGGGCTGTATTCTATAGATGTTTTAATACTGTAAGAAAGGCTGCAGCATCTCATTAGTTGCATAGAGACAAACAAAAACCCTGCTTAAAAAAAATCCCATAATTTCATGCATAATTTTGTTCTTACCTTCTGTCCTTTTGGTCCTGTGGCTCCACGTGAGCCATCAGGTCCTGTGAATCCCTTTAGAAGCAATGTATACAATGTTAATGCAAAGGTTAGGTGGTTTTCTTAATCACAACAGAAAACATTCTAAAGCAGAATAATGACGCTATTAAATGAGATAAGTAACTGCAGGAGACTTACAATTCAAATGCCTATTTACATGTACAGATAGAACTGCCCAAGTTCAAAATACTAGCTTCTGGTGACAAACATCAGCGCCTATGATATGTGTCCTTCAAAAATCATTCCATTAAATCACACTTAAACTAAACACGTGATCTCACATGATCTTATTTCCTCTCAATGGGAGATTGATGAATTTAGTTCATGGTTCAGGTTAAAAACAAAAACTGTCAGTGTTTTCCATTTCAAATAAACCATTCATTGACCAAAAAAAAAAAAAAAAAAAATCAACAAAGCTGCCAGGCTGGACTTGAGGTTAGTCTTTGACCTTACTTGTCTATCTGGCTAAAATGAAAAAGCAATCATGATATTATAACTACGAATTAATTTGGAGTTCTTCTGTTTTCTTTTGTTTCCAAATTTTTAACCAGCTGATATGGCTTAGAAATTTCCAGATATCCATAAGAAAAGCCTTGCTTTTACATTTGTCCAACACTTTTCTTTTTTGGACACTTCCATCAATTCAGTGTTCACTCAAAGGATGTTTTCCCTGATAATTTGCTTTTGAAAGTTTACATGATCATTACAGGCAATTACTGTACAGTATCTTTACTGAGTCTATTAAACCTGACACTGAAACAGCTTGTGAAAGAAAAATGAGATTTAAAAAGTCAGAACTGCCTCACCAATTAAACATGGAATAAAGTATTATAAATCTAAAACCCCAATTAAAAGTTGAATGCACAGTGGGAGTATAATAAGGTCCCATGTCTTGTCTTCGAGTGAAAATAAAAAAGGTTCACCATTTCAGAACAGAGTATTCTAGTATTACAGTTTCACTCATCCACTAATACGAGGGAATATGCAAGTGCGAACAAATATCAAAAGCTGAGCTGAGTTTAAAATGTTTTGTTTCACCTGATTGTGTTACTATGAATTCTGGCAATGAAAACAAAACCATGCCTTAAGTGAAAATTATAAGAGCCAATGATTTTCAAAGATCTGCTTATGGGTTCTTGACATGTACAAATGGGTTGTGGTCCTGTATTGTTTTCAGGAAAAAATGAAGTGGTATGAGATACCACTCATGGCAAGCCCATTTCCTCTTATAGATTTGAAATGTGAACAGTTTAGCTAAAGACTGTTTCAGCTCCATGTCCACTAAATCTCTTTTCAAAAGCAAATTAAAAATTAACCTCTAACAGTATTGCAATCTTCAAAAAATATTAGGTTTTCTCATTTCTGTAATTTGCAATATTCTCTGATATATAGTTTGTTGTATATAATCTTTATTTTTGATGTTTTAAATTATAGAAGTATTCTACCACTTACATAACTTAAACATAAGCTTGCCTGCCTCCTGGCATAAGATCTAAGTACTAACGTAACAATCTTGCTTCATAGCAAGAAATGCTTTCAAACACCGCTCTTGAGAGAAATACAAAGAGTTTCCCAAAAATGTATGAAGGTATTTTTATTGCCACTAACTTATTCAAGAGATACAACCTAACAGGCCATCAACACAAGATGATGTGGAAACTTCGTTATTCTGTATTATTTTCCACAGAGAAAGGAAGATGCATTAGCAGGTATGGGCTGTGCAGTGGCTGAAGTCTGGGAGGTTTTTGTTTGGAGTAACAACTATATGGAAATCACAGGTTTTCCTCAGAAACCGAGTTAAAATTCATTCTTAAGCTTCAATTTAGTAAAAACAGAACAGTCCACTTTAACTTCAGGCCTACGGGCCTGAAATTAAATCTAAATGATTTTAGATCTAAAAAAATCTAAAAAAATCTAAATGATTTAGATCTAAAAAATCTAAATGATTTCTTCCCTTCCCATTTTCTCCGGCTTAGGGAAGGAAAGGCCAACGAGACCTAAAATGACCAAACCCAACCCCTCCACACACCCCCTTCAGGCATTAAACACCGGCTGCCCGGAAGAGGCCGGCCAGCCCTGCCGACCCGCGGCGCGACCGTTAGGTAGCAGCGACGGGCGCCCCCTGCCGGCCGCGCGCCGCGGGGGGAGCGGGCCTCTCCTCCGCGCCCAGGGCCGCCTCGCCCGCGGCCGGGTTTCTCGGGCGCCGCTGGTGCCCTCGGTCGCAGCGGACCCTCCTGCCCAGGCCTGGGCTTGGATTCCCCTCTTGCCCTTGCTGCCCTGCTCTTTGCCCCGCAGGGAGCGGGGCACTGACCTGAGGCTGCTTCCCGAGGACGCAGCATGGCCTCCTCCACGCAGCACCGCGGCCCAGCTCAGCACCGCGGCCCAGCTCAGCACCGCGGCCCAGCGCCCTCGCCAGAGCAGGGTGGCGGCACCCAATAGCCCTTGAGCTGTTCCTCAGCTGCTGCCCCTGGCACCTTCAGCCCGGTGGCGCTCCTTTCAGCTTGGAGAAGAGCACCTCTCCCCCACCCACTGGGACTCACTGGCAGCTGTGAGGAAGCCAGAGACCTCAAAAGGAGGTCATGCTTCTACAGAAATAGACTAAGCCCAAGTATTTTCCTTAAAAAAAAATAAAAGGAGAGGAAATTCCAGAAAATCAAGTGTACTCACATCAGCTCCCGGCTCTCCAGGCAGGCCAGGGGATCCTGGTTTGCCTGCATCCCCATCCGGACCCTTCAGGATTTAAATGGACAGTTAAGCATGTTTCAGAGAGGGAAGCAGAAACAAAACTCAAAACCTCTTCTCTCACAGGAGCGAATGCGAAGTAGCTGAAATCACTTACCGGTGGACCAGGGGGGCCGTTGGGACCTCTCTCCCCCTAACAAGATATGAAAAGAAAGGTATTCGTCAGAGCTACAGCCACCTTTTATGGTCCCTCATGAAAAACACTGATTTACAGATTATCAGGAATAATCCCAAACTGATTCTTATTGTGGGAAATTAATATTAAACCCACGTGATCTCTATTATAGACTAACAGAAATAATCACAGAAACTTCTGACAGGAATTTGGGGAAAATACATAGTAGCTATCAGGAATAACACCACAAATCTTATCATGGTTTAGTATGAGTGATACTACGTAATGCCTTTTGAGATTAGAATTATAAAACCCCTATACCCCATTTAAGGCAAATAATCATAGCATATGATGCTGAATACATAAAATAAATAATCCTGTATTTTCCATATCAGAGATAATCTGAAAGGCCACCTTCTCCCCTCACCCCAGCCCGCTACAGAGTATGAGACCCATCAATTCCTATGTGGATCTCCAGCCAAATTCAAACTACTCAGGGTCAAATGCTGACAGCGAGGACAGTGCAGGTACAGCTTCAGGCATTTCCTATTTCCTAGGCATGGCATGGGAAACACTTACATCGATGCCGTCAATACCGGGAACTCCTGGTGGCCCTGGTGGACCTGGGGGACCTGGTGGACCAGGAAGACCTCTCTGACAAGGAGTAAGAAATAAAAAAGGAGCAATTAGATCCTGGCAAACCTGTGATAGCCAGTCTGGGGGGACCAGCACAATGAGTGGTGGCTTCTATGGGTTAATCAGGGGGTCACAGCTGTGATGAGGAGCTGCATCCTCACTCCGCGCATGTCAGGACCCACTGGCCCTATATCCCATCTTAGCTGTTGCTGCGATGACCAGCAACGCTCCCCTCGTGCGCAGAACAGCGATGAGATGTTAAACGTCCCTCCCTGGGCCCAGCCACCCTCCTGCACCCTGCAATGCTGGCAGGGCGATGGCAAGGCAGAGGGGACTCAACTCCCTGACCCAGCAGGATCTGAACGCCGCACAGCAATGACAGGGTGGCAGAAATAAAAAGAGTGATCTTTGCGAATCAAACACTGAAATTTACTAAGCTACTCTAATGACTCATTCAGCCAACACAAAGGAGACAGTCTTCCTAAGAGTTCGTGCTAGCGAACAAAATTTAAAACAACCCTTTCCCTACTTCACTGATGGGCTCAGCGGTTTTCCCCGGTTCCGTAGGATTACATTAGGATCTAGAGAGGCACTTTCTCAAAGCACTAGGCTCCCGAGGGGGAGGCGGGAGGCGCCACCGGCCTGTGGAAACCTGGAGAAAGGCTTTTACAGGTCTCCATACCTATAATGGGGGACTCTGTTCTCCTCAGAGCGAGCTCTGGCCGCGGCCCCACAACAGTGCTCTGTGATCAGGAGGCTGGCCCAGGCCCTGCTTGGGGCCCTGAGCCTGGCCCCTTGCTCCCCACAGCACTGCTGCTCTGGACACCTTTCCTCCGCACACCAGTCTTGCCAGCAATAATCCACCCAGCAGTAGTTGTAGATGGAGCTCAAGCCCCGCCATCTCACCAGGCGCCTGCCTAATGCCCACCAGGTAGCACCATGTAGGCACACACAACATGGTACCCACCGCCCTGTGGTCAACTCGCCTTTGCCAGCACCACGTCAGGGGCAGCTACAGCTACTGTGGCGGAGAAAAGGGTTGAAAATCCTCCAGCGGGTCGGTGCCAGGACATGACAGAGAGCGGCCTTCAGTCTCTCTTCACCCACACCCTTTCCCTCAGCACGGAGCACGTCTCTTCCCTCACACTTACCTCGATTACCGTCTGGCTTATCTGCAAGGGAGAAAAACAGAGTCAAAGTCAGAATAAACTTACTTGAGCCAGGCAGAGGCAAACAACCTGCAGGAAAAGCCCCAGAGGCAGGAGGCCCCGCGGAGCTCGGGCCATGGCGGTAGAGGGAGAGGCCTGCGGCTGCTGGGGCGGGCAGCTGAAAGGTGAGCCCCGCTGCAGCCCCTCACGGCTGCTTGCTAACGCCTTGGGGAGGGTCGCGGGGATTGGAGGAAAGCTGAAGGCTGGGAAGGACTGAATGCCAGCAGCGCCTTAACCCTTTGCCCTGCTGCTGTTGCTTTGGGCACCGACCCCTGCCTTCCCTCCCTGCCCCCCCCGCCGGGGGTTTCCCGCCGTCAGGCTCCCCGGTGAGGCGGCAGCTGCGGGGAGGTGGCTGCGAAAATCCCTCCCGCCTGCAAGGCACAGCTTTCAGAAGTCTCCCACCCGAGCAGCGGGTGAAGTGGGGGGGAAGAAAGTAAGTCACGGAAGGGTTAAAATGAGGCTGCTGCTGCTGCTCGGGGGGGGGGGGGGGGGGGGGCTGGATTTCTAAAGGCACCAAATTCCAGGCAGATATGGCAAAAACAGGCATCTCGGGCCAGAAAGCGGGAGAAAAAATGAGGCTCCTGTGGGCTGCCGCTGGCCGGCAGCAGGCAGGGGACTCGGTGGCAGGGCAGTGGCGGGCAGGGCAGGGCAGGGCAGGGCAGGGCGCTCACCCGGGCCGGCAGCTCGCCGCAGCCTTCGCGTTGGGGTCGCAGGGGGTCGCAGTGAATCACCATCCACTGGATTTCGAACTGGCAAAGGAGATAAAGATCACGTTAATTCGGGTCGGGGGGCACACTGGCCGAGGGTGTAATAGGAGGAACACTGGTCAGCTAACGGCATGTTTTAAAAGGTAGGTATTTAATGATAATCGCTATGGGTGTATCGGAGTTGCCGCAGTTCAGCACTGCACACGGGAAGGGTCTGGCCCGGCCCCTGGAGCTCAGTCCAGAGCAGAGCTCCACGCTGCGCTCCCCCACCCCTAACTGCAGAGGTCTTTCAAAGAGGGGGCATAAACCTGCCGAGGGATTTAAAGAGAAGATGAGATTCGTCATGTGTCCTTTTTTTCACACGTTCTTTATAAGCACAGGAGGCATTTTTCCTTATGCTATGTGGTGGTTTTATTAGACACACAAAAAGATTTTCTCTAAAGTGGATACTTGTGCCCATGAAGAATGGTAGGTCTGAGGACAGAAATGTGGTCTAAGTGTGAGAAGTTCATAAAGCAGGATTATATGCACACTGGCAACAGTCTGCAACTGGGTAGTACACATCTGTGAAATTTCACATCTTCTTTGAACATTTGTATTTGGCACTGGATTAAGGCAAACCTCTTCTCAGAAACTGCAACCGAGACTTGCTTGATGTGCTATATAGATTAAAAAACATACCCTCTGCTGAAAGTTACTGAATAGCTCAAACATACAGCTTCAGAGGTATATCCTTTGATACATAATGCATCGTGGATTTTGAGTACCAGAAGCATATTAAATTGTGCATATTTATTGTATCTAGGTTTTAAAGTCTTGGGTTGTTTTCCCTTCCTATCACACATAAGCTTGGCTTATGAACCACTAATGAGTGGTTTATCCAGAGATTTCTCAGTCTGGTGATAAAATTCAGAGGCTCCTATTCCTTTCTTTTCATTATGGATGGCTGAAAGTCTTGGGGTTTTTTTCTTGTTACGACATAGAGCCCTGGTATGGAAAAGACTGATTTGTTTTTTCTGAGAAGCTGAAAATAAAAGTGAGCGTCCAGGGGCTTTTGCTTCTTATTTCTTTCCTTCTCTGAGTCTTTCTTCTTATTCAGTTGAGCTAAAATATCTCCCCACCATTCCTCCTACAACATAATGCCTCGGTGCTCCCTGGCTGCCTTCTGTGCTCCCTCTGGGATATCTCATTGCTCTCTTCAATCCCAACCCGTAACTGATGCAGAAGGCAGACTGTCATTCTGAGATGCTTTCCTTTCCCACCACCATCCTCACATTGACTTAGTTGCGTACTGACTGCTAGAGCTAATAAATGCTTTGATAAATGCTTTGAGTCTGAAGTCTTTTAAGATCTCTGCAAGACACCCACATATCCACAAGTTGCTTTTTCATTTTTCTGCTTTCACCTTCACCACTTCAGCGCTGCCACTCCTGAAATCCTCGCTATCACATCTCTACTGTTCTGTTTACTCTGCAATCATCACAGTTTCCAGAGTGCTGAGACTAGAGCACAGAAGAGGCAGTACCCTTGTTTCTTTTACCTGTTATCTGACACCACTATCTGAGTCAATTCTCTACCTCCTTTATCCAATTCTCATTTTAAAACCTTTCCTAGTCCTTAATAATAGACAACTGAATGTCATAATATACATATAAAATAAATGAATGTATACTATAGTTTAACACTACAAGGCAGCAATACAGTAATAAAAATAAGAGCGTATCTGGAATCCGAAGGTGAGGATTTATAAAAAGGCATAAAAATGGGATCAAATGATACCTGTATGTTAATTTATTTCATACCATACAACTAGATTCTAAGTCCTGAGTCTCTACATTATTTACCGCTGAAGCTCACTTGCAGAGGGAAAGAGGTCCATAACTAGCTCTAAAGCAGTTTATAATCTATTTCTGATTTAAATAATAATGTATTTCTGATTTAAATTAAGATAAACTTGATTTTAAGTGACAGAATTTCTACTTTTTCAGTAGGTCTGTTTAATATTAAAATTATATTAAATAATATTAAAATTGAAAAGTCATCCATTCAGTATCTAGGAAATACTGTAATTAAGGTGGCGTGTACAAATTTCATCTGTATGTAATCTGAAATTGTGTGATTCCACACTTATTTCCTTAGAACTCTTCCCTCATTCACAAGACCAAATGAACAAGGCCGTGGAAATGGTTCCCATACTGCAGAAACTGTAAGTTTGGAAGTAAATGAGGCAAAAGGTGGTAAAAAAAGAAAGGATGGCTTTGTGGAAAAGGCAGACATATGCCACTGAATGAGCCTGATTTTGCTTCATAATTTTTACATAGTGCTGACAAATTATTTAAATCAAAATAGTCACGTTAGAGAGCATTCTGCATGGGGCGGGAGGAGGGAATTGGATGCCTGAAATGAAGTATCTGGGTACAGCTTATGCAAAAAGGCTGATCAGTAACAACTGTAACTGAAATCAATAGTTTTGAGGTGTGCTTTCAGCTCATAACATGGTACAAAATCTGTAAACACTGAAAAAATGACTTTTAAGACATACTACCAGCAGCCAATATCTGCATCAGCACATTCTAGTTTTTTTATGTAGATAGTCATTGCCTCTTTTTTGTCTTTGTGTGTGTGTGTGTGTCTGGTTTTTAGCTTCTGTACCAAGGTGAGAAAGATATGAGAAGATAAAATGCTAATTACTGGGTTGTGTTAGACTTTGATGCATGACTGTCCAAATGCCAATATCTGTGTCTTAAGAGAGGTACTACTAGCAAATGCATATACATTTTTTAAGTTCGAACCCAGGTTTTCAACTTTGAACGTAATCAATATTAAAATAGAGATAAATTTATTAATGAGATTATAAGATGTGATTGCTTGCTGCAGTGGGAACTTGACTCTGTGAGCCAGGAAATCCTTTTAGTGTCTCATGTTTTCTTCCAATGCTCTTGAATGGCCAAAGAGCAAACCAATCACTGTGTTTTGTTCAAGATGGGATTTCAGTGGTGAGCATTAAATAAGGCCCGGTACTTTCATGAGTTTAAGACATACACAAAAAAGTCTGAATAAATGAGGCAGGCATCCTATGCAGAAAAAATACCTAGCATTATTTACAAAACACTGTACCTAATGTAAAAGGAGTTGAAGTATTTTGAACATACAGCTTTAATTTGACATTTCTCAGCTCACAGTTGCTTATTCAGGCAGCATTATTTTTTTTTTAAATAGACTGTGGTTGCTCTGTAAATTTTTTGCTTAGAGCTTTTGTTACTGTTTTGAGGCTATATAAAGCAAAAATTGAGATGAAACCTGTTTGACTTTTGTTGGCAAGGTAGTAAAAGGTGTGACTGGCCTCCCATTGATTTAGGAGAGGTGAGAGAAGGGCAAATATGTCCTAGCCTTGCTGTCAAGGTACCTTTTCCGTCACCAGTATTTCACAATGATCTTGTTGATTATATTAAGCTGATTTAAAGGACGCTGCTATTTTGAAGATGTCTCATGTAGATGTTCTATCAATATCAGTACAAAGTGTTATTAAAGATGAAGTACAGGCACAAAGTTCTCAGATAAATCAGAGGTAATCATAAAGCAAAGTTATTAAAATGTAATCCTTTAAGACCCGTAGGTGTTAAAAGACCCATAGGTCAATATTTCTGACATCCATTTTCCAAGATTCCTACAGGATTTCTGTTTCATCTTAATTTCTTAGTCAGCACAGATATAATTGGATTAGTTGTGTCTGTCTGTTCACTGTCTTGTCCTCTTAAATTCTATGGAAATGCCTGCAAATGCCCACAGCTTTGCACATCTCAGTATCAGCTATGCAATTCAGTTGTCTTATTAGTGCTTTAGATGAGAGAGATGAAGGTTAAATAAGATGTAAATGAGAGCTAAATATCTAGGATAGTAGTTTCAGTATAGCATCAGTCACAGGGAAGCATTTAGCAATACCGTAGGCTTGAGGGAAAACCGTGACATTCAGAGCACGTTTGCAGGTCCCTTCTGGGAGAACTGGCTCCCTGTGCCCGGCTGGGCTATTGCTGCCTCGGGGATGATTCAGGGGAAGACGTCCCTTCAGGGGAAGTACAGCTCAGCTAAGCAATTTTCAGGTGAAGGTTTCCTACAATTTTTCGTCGATGATATCTATCTTTGTTCTAAGGGAAGTCTGCTATCAACTCTGTGCATTTGTTAAGTGACCAAGAATAAGCTACACGTATTTAAACAGATCTCATTCTAGAGCTATTTTAAATGTGTTTTATCCATTTCCCTACATCTCTGTATTGGGTTTTTAGAGCTTCACTTCCCTTGCATCTTCTTTCAAAGTCTTAGAACAGTACAGCAAATTCTGGTGTTATTTGACCTTCCATAGCAAGGGTTCAGCCTTCTGAATGTGAGATTTCACAGGATGAAAAAGACCTGAGACATGACTTTTTACACTTCACACACACAATCTGTTCTATGGTGTAAATTAATCCCTGTTCAGCAAATATTGATAAGCAGCTTCCTCCTAGATGTTACAAGTCATGCAGCTGCCCTGAACTAGTTAACAGCATTAAATGTCAATTAAATAATGACGAAGGATCACTTCTAGCAAAGTGTTTAGTGTCGATTGTGAGAAAATCAGGGTAACGCTTCTGAAATTGCAGAAACTAAGGCAATTTATATCATCTCACAGCAGTTAATCTTTGAGCAGTAAGAAATGAATGCCCTTACCTTTCTATAACAAGCATGTGATTTAGTGAGGGAGTTTATTTTCAGTTTTGAAATGATGATATATCTTGTATTGCTTAGAGTTTATAGTGATTATTTGAATTACTTTTAGATAAAAAGAACTATTTTCTTTTATATCTAAAAAAGATAAAATGCAGCTGTAAACCTGTATAAAAATTTGCCCTCCATAAGACATTCCAGAAATCCTGGAATAAATCTTTGTAAAGGCTCAAAGGCAAGCCGTAGTTTCTAATGGAACTCTATCTATTACTCCCCTAGGCAATCACAGTAACAACAAGCAATAAAGAATCTCTTTTAAAATGACGTGTATTACAGTGCACCTATAAGAAGTTGACCTGTTCTGCAAGATAAATAGAGCACTTGCAGAATACTGCAAAAAAGAAGAATAGGAAACACATAATTTATGTCCTTTAAAAATTATACTACTGGAAGTAATATACTTTAACAATGCCTGGAAATAAATTAGAAATTGTGCCTGGGACATATTAAATAACCAAGACTGGTGAGATGTTTAAACTGAGTATAGTCAAGCAAGTTAAAGGATAAGCCTAGAATATCCCCAAACATAGATTTATTTACTCGATTTAAAGAGAAACTAAATGCACAGGCTAAAACAGAAACTTGCACAATATAAACAGCCATTTTAAAATTACTAGTCCATCAGATTGTGTAATTTCTTTATCATAATTTCAGAGAATATGGTCTTCCTATATCTACATTTTTATAATATCAGGTTGGACCACTACCATTGTCAGTTTTGGCTTCACACCACAGGCCATGCAATTCAATCTAGTGTGTCTTGTGTCAAACCCACAGTTCTGTCTGAATTAAAGTGTATTTTTAGACATCCAAGCTCAGTTTAAAAATGTAAGGTGATGCTTACCTTCTTCCTTCCCTGATAATTTTTTCCAGTGCTTCATTATTCTTTTTGTCAAAAAATGTGCACCGTATTCCTGTGTTAAGGCCTACCTTATGCAAAGATTTGATTTTTTTCATAAAATATACTAAATATGACTGAAACTTCCCAGAAACATGCTAAAGGTGTAAACAAATATTTTGCACAATAAGTGGTGAATTGTAAAAATGACAATTCCATTTTGTCCTTTCATCTTTGAAAAGTGTCCTGTACTTAACGTAGCTTCATACTAGGGCCTAATGATGTACATGCTTAAATATAGATGAGGCAGAACTACAGTACCATGAGTACCGTGTGTGTGTGTGTGTGTGTGTGTGTGTGTGTGTATGGGTATCTTACCATTCATATGTTCCTAACACACTTAAAGAGGATCCTTGGAAAAGGAACAGGATAATATATGGAACTTTGCCATATTT
>VYZW01025044.1:26860-45420 GCA_013401315.1 Balaeniceps rex
TGCTGGGCCCTTCGCTTGGATTGGATCTAGTCTCTGATGCTACACTTCTCTGTCATGGGATTCATAAACAAGAACCTTCTTTAAGAGTTCACTGTCTACTCCAGGTCAGTCTTTTTCAAAAAACTCAAGCTAATTAAAGAGCAAAAGCGACTGTTAACATGATTGTACCAGGTAGCACAATGATTAGAACAGTCTTCTGAGGTATAACGTATTCATGATAATCTCTGATTTAGCACTGAGATTTAAACATGGGTCTCTTATTTCCTGTGTGAACATCAGAGTAGATCAAAAAGGACCACTGTCAATCTCCCTTACAGGAGATATTCCCTTTGTATTAATGATTTAAAATATTTATTCTGCCAGAGACACATTTAATTATCTCTAGCTGATGGTCAGTGCACACATATGAGAGAGGGGTCCCAGTTCTTGCTCAATGAATGTTTTGCTCTTTTTTGTGTGAGGTGCAGCCCACAAATCCATGTCCTGAGACTTCCTTCTAGATCAAGCTCCACATATGACATAAGCAAAGGAACACCCAACTGATACATCCAGACAGAGCAAAATCCAGTGACAGAAGTGTGGCTGTCTGAGAAATTTCACTATTGAAACTTAGACATAACCTGGGTCAGCTCTTACTTTACACAGTATATTTATGTGCAAAATTTAAAAAGCAAAGCTAGTACTTACCTGCCAAGGAGTTGTTATTTGCTGCCATTTTTGCTTCCAGAAAACATTTGAAGATGCATTCCACAAAAAAATATTAAGTGTAAAGATCCTATAAAACACTTTTTGCAGTAATAAAAGATTTTGGAACTTACCGGAACTGAAATTTCAGGATTATTTTTAAGTTTTCCAAGCACAGCAAATCCATCAATGCTGATTTTCCCTTTTGGTTTTATGTTTAAGGATTCTATTTTAATACAGTCAATAAAAAGTGTGACACTGTTTGCTTCCACACTTATCATAAGCTTGTGCCATTGGGAGTCAAACAAGAAAGGCAAATGCAAAAATGATGCAGTTTGGAGACTTCCATCCACTCCTTTATAAGAAAACTCAACACTTTTCATTTGACCATTAAGATTCACTCCAACTTGTTCTTTCCCTGAAGAATCCTGAATCTGCCAAATAGTCCAGTATTTCTGAAGTGTGGCCCCAGTCATCCGAAAAGTAGTTAGAAAGGAATATTCATCAGGCAATCCATTGGAATATATGGCGCTGTGTAGGATCAAAATACAATACATTTGTTGTGTATTTGTTCTGAAAAGCTCCACATATCACCACAGAGTAATGAGAAACAGTTACTCAGTGGAACCATATTTCAACCATGCTTTTATCAGTGCTCTTCTGCATGCAGAGTCCTGAAACAGGATGTCCTTTTGAGTCATTAGTGTTGCTAATGGCAAAAGGAACTGGTTCAGAACTGTGGGTTCTTCCAATGTCGTACAATACTTATGATAACCCTTTCTAAGTGTAATGGATGGAGCAACAACAGACTCATACTTCACACTTAGAAAGCATATCCTACAATTATGCTGTTTCCTACTATTAGACTTACAAAATCAGTCAACATAGTGTGACTTTATAATTGACCAGGTAGGTAGTCAGTGCAGATCTGATTTGGTTTTGAAGACATAAGAACGTCTTTTGCAGATGCATTTCCTTGTTCAGCCTGACAATAACCATTTTGTTAATGTATTAGCTATCACTTCAGCAGAAATCATTCAACAAATCATTCATTGACAAATATAAGCTTAGTAAGAACCCACACTAAAAATGTATTATGTCCTGGGACATTCAACCGCAAGACTACAAGTAGCAGGGAACAGATTTGCCACATATAAAATGTTTCAACTCCTAACTGCTTTTGCAACTCCTATAATATGTGAGATTTGGAAACACAAACAAGTACTACTGGCTGTGTCACTGTGCAAAACAGTAATGTCATTTTTTATCTCAAATGTGTCAGTGAGTCCAGCAGAATATTAAGAAAAATGCCTTTTCATATTCTATGGATCATAAAATTGTAGTGTCATAATCAGGTTGACATCAATACATTATTTGCCATCTATCCACATTTAAGAATAAGTTGTCTTTGAATAAATTTCTTAAGTATGGAGACATGGAGAGCTATTTTGTCACCAGCTTTCATTAGAATAACTTCTCAGGCAAGTAGACATTTTGAACAAAGATTATTTTTGAGTGGCAGATCAATCCTAGCTCAGCAGCAATTTAGCCAGCATTAGTGAACCTCAGGTTTTAAGCTAAGGCGAAAAAAATGGAAAAATTGAATAAATTAGTTCTTATTCTGTGTGCTTGATGACTACTGATTTAGTAAGAGAGTACTTCCAGATAAAGTCTCCACAGTTTGTAGTTTGGTGTTAGTGTCCAAAGCTGTAGTGCAATCATATTCCAGCAGGCGACGGCACAGCCTCAGCAAGATTTCAGTAAGGACCAGGGCAAGCCTGGCGGCAGCAGCACCAGCAACAGCTTCACCTTATTAATAAACTACCTGAACTGCTGGTGTTTCTCCTCTTTCCCCACAAGCCTTTACATACACCTGAAAGCTGGTGTATGAGGAAGGGGAACGTTTAGCTGGAAGATTATCTCATTACACAAAGTGTGGAGATATATAAAGGTGGGAAAGGGGGTTCCTTGCTGTTATCTTTAAACTGCCTGTGGTTTGCTATGACTTGTGTCTCTGTTGACTGCAGATGCAGCAGTCTGTCCCAGCTGGCTTTGTCTGATAGGATTTTATCTAACTTGTTGTGTTCTCTTATTGTTTTTTTTTTATTTTTCAGTTTGTATCTTGCTATCTTAAATGCAAATGTCAATGCATGGACATTGTACCTTTCCTCCTGTTTCCTCCCTTTCCAGTGTATGCTACTGTCCCCTATCCTTTTGTTAGGCTTCTAGCGTACACAATATATTTATATATTCTTTCCTGCTCTGGGAACATACTCCCTCTCCCTATCCAGACACACATTAGTCTCTTGCTAAGCTCCCGATCCAGTTCAGCACATCTTTTATGGCCCTCTGTGTCCCTCTTCCTCCATAATATCTCTTAAACAAGTATTTCAATGTGCTCTGCTGCTAAAACCTTAGCTCATCTGAGTCATTTATCTCTTCATTTGCTGAATCCCACTGTTTGTTCTTGCACAAGAGCTGAGTTTACTACTACCCTATTGAAGGTGGTAGAGTTAGGTAATTTTTTAACTAGCCTCCATGTGATATTCCACTTTCTCTCTATCAAGTTCAGTGACTCTAGGGGATCTATACGCTGAGCTCTGCAGTTAAAGGAGGCATTGCTAATCCCAGATCCTCTGAGGAGAGGTTTTGATTCTTTCTCTGCACTGATAAGTTTTGCTGTCATGGCAATACTGGTTAAAATATCACACACATTCTCACCCCACCTCAGCTGACATAACTATACTGGGGAAAAAAAAAAGTCAACCAACCAAACAAGAAAACTGTTAAGAAAACATAGTTACTCTTTTTGATTAGAAGATTGTTTATACCAGACTGGCAAAAGGATTCTTCGCACCATATTTAGCTATAGCATTAGTCCTTTACAAGCCATCATATGGATCCTCCTTCTTTTTCAGAAATTAAAATAGAAAAGAAATGTGTTAGCTTTTTCAAGTGATATACAAAGAAGAGAAATTGTGGAAGAGCTTCTGACATTAGTGAGAGAAAACTAAATTATAAGAAATATATATAGAACAGTAAAGATTAAAAGTCAGTGCACAAACATGGATAAATATTTACATTGTAAAAAACTTTTAATAACCAATCAGAGGAACTGCTGCCTTTAGACTAAAGACTCAGTATCAGTAACGTGACTCAACATAACGAAGCACAGCATGACCCATAACCAGAAAGGTACTCTGCAGGGGACCGTTACTGTGTAAGATTTATACCTATAATTCTACAAGCAAAGCAGAGACAGATTCTCATCTCAGTTGCTCCAACAGTAATGAAAAGCAATTCCATTGGCTTTAGCAGTATCAGTGTATTTCAGTACACAGTTTTTCCCAAAGCCTGTGATCTTTACATAGACAAAAACCCTACTGAAGTCAGCAGCTTAAAAAGCTAAATATTTGGAAACTAGGGCAAATTTATTATGATATTCAAATAAACAATTGTAAAGAAGTTATTCCTCCATCTCACTGCAAAGTGAAGAGTGCTGGATTCTGTAATCTTCTTGAACTGCTCATAACTATATAAGCACTTAAATTATTTACATAAATTATTTTTAACATACATGTATCCAATTCCACTAATTTAAGAAAGGAAATCAAGCAATTTTAAATTTAGAATCAGGCAGATGAGCAAAGGAAGAATTAATATGCAAAATTATTTCAAGCACACAGGCCAAATTCAGTCCTGATCCTTTTCCAACCCACTTAAAATTGCCGGGGATATAAGCCATCAGATAAATTTTTAATTCATTTTTGTATCTTAAGTTTGTAAGATAGCAGTCTAGTCCTGCTTTCCTTGTGTACTCAGACTATTATTAACTGCTTTATGTGTGAAATGAGTGCAAGATCAGGTATTTTATCAGATATTTGGGTCCTTGCTTAATTTTTTAAATACAGTTGGAGGGGGTACGGTGTGAAAAATTTGCAATTCATCTAAGGGAACTTCTGAAACAATACTGTTTTCTTTTAATCTTTTTCATAAATATCTAAGAGTCTTATTAATCCCATAGCTTGAGTGCTTACCAGGAAGATTTCTTTAAGATTTCGGGCTAAGTCCTACCGAGGCATCAATATAACCAAGATAAGTCATCTGGCTGAGTGGTGGAAGCCCTGAATAGTCCCACTGACTTCAGGAGTCATCAAGAGTGGCAAGTATTTTAAAAGGTTAACTGTGTATTGATTTGAATACTACAAAATAACTGCTAATTTTATTAAACCTGTTTCTTTAAGAGTTAATTTCTTAAGGGGGCTCCACTGGCCACTGAGATAACTTACTCCTTGCTAAATGAATATTTTAGAAATGTTAGTACAATCCACTAGAGATATCTGTAGAAATTCCTCTGGCCAACCTCATGATAATGCAGTATCATGTACCCAGGGGTGGGGGTTCCTTTGCTCAAGCTGGAGACACTTGTGTCTGCACCTCCTGAAGCCTCCTAGAATCACAGCTGACCTGGCAGGCACTATCTGGCAGCCATCAGATAAGCAATAACAATAAAATCTAGCTAAGCATTTTTAAAAGCAACTGTCCTAAGTCATTAGCCAGAAGCCATTTGCTAGGACTCATTACCCTCAGCTGGTCTCTATTATTCAGAAACATCCAATTCTGAGCTAATTATTTCTCTTATGAGTTAATTAGCTTCTTAGCTGCATTTTGTCTTTTCCATTACAGTGTCATCATCAATATCAATGGAGCGGTACTATGTAAGATATCTTATTTGTAATGCAAAAGAAAAAGCATCTGAAGAACTTTGATGGCTGGATGTAGAAATGCCAGACCTTCAGGCATAAGCATTTGAGGAGCATTACTTCACAGAGAAGCATTATTCCCCAAGGAAAAATCAGGAAATCAGCCTGTGAAATTCTCTGGGTGTTCCAAGCTTACTGATAAAGCTTTATAAACTTCCAATTTTCATTTTATAATTTCTTATCATATTGTGTTTGTCATGTCATCTGCTAAAGTGGTCCGCAAGTACACCACTACCCCAAATATAAACACTGTTCAAAAAGCAGCTTACATTTTTACATTGCTCTGCTTTCTACTGAGATGAGGATGCAGGCAAACAGGTACCGTTTGTAGAAGGCTGCCTTCATGCTACTAAATTCAATATGCCCAGGACTGTTCTTTGATACTAAGTTCAGCTGGCATGAAAAAGTTTAAACCCGCTTACTTCCAAATTACGATGACTATATGCAAGCTGCTCATTGGGAATTGTCCATGGCTTATGCTAGCTGCCAAGCTGTGCCCAGAATTGTTTAAAGAGTGCTAATTAGTCTGGACCCAAACCATGCCAAGGTCTTGTACAATATTTTAACAGTATAGATGATCAAGTGTGAATGCCTTGGAATGTTCCCTGGCATTAATTTATCCATGTGGACACAGGGGCCTTGTGATGTGACAGCTGCATTTGTGAAGTCAAAGGATTAAGATTTCATCCAGTGCATAAAGACAGCTAGCCCTTTTCCCCCACATAAAACCATAACATGAACATATTCCTTTGTGCTATTATAATTTTTTAAAGCTTGCAATTAAAAATCAACACAATTATTATCCAAATTACCAGGAGTAATTTTGTACTTACTAACTGGTGGACACCTACAACAGGTACATAGATTAAATTGAAAAATGACAGGTTCACTGTGTCAGAGACAATGAGTATGAGTCATAGCAATTTCACAGGTTCTTATTACACGAAGAACACTATGTTGATTCTTCAGCAAATTTTATGCTAGAAGAGGCGATGGCCAATGGGAATTTATGTGGATGATGGGAGAAGCTTAAGTCAAGACTTGTGTGCAATCATTTCTGTTCATTCTGGGATATACTTCTGGACCTTGGCAAGTATGCTAAGCAGCAAAAAGACCAAGCTACAATTTAGTAGCATTTTAAGGAGTCTATGTAAGCTTTTCAAGGCATAAGCTATTGCTACAGCAAAAACTGAATAAATATGCTGAGCCATGCCCATCTAATCAAACTCTCATTCCCATTCCATAGCCACTGTAACATGGGCTTGTCTGTGTTAGTATAATGACCATATGTTAGTCTAAAAAATTATTTTACTATTCCTGATAAATACTGACTGAACAGCGACAGTCAGGCAAGCCTTCTGTGCCAAGACTGTAATTTGCCTGTTTGCTATTTCTATGTGTGCACCCACCTCCCCATTGCTTCCTCAAAAGCCTTGAATGCCTTACACCAGGGAACGGGCTTACTTAGGGTGATCCCTCCCTATTTCGTTAGGCAAGAGAAGACACTGACCATGGCCATCAGGTTACCCAGTACTAATATGGCTGCCCGTTAACGAAGGTGTGAGAGGAGATCTCTGCAGCGGAGCAGGCATGGAGCCTGCTGTTGCCTGATGTGTTTATTGAGGGTCCCTCCCCAGTGCTCCTATAGCACTTGTGCCGTCGTGCCTATGTCAGCCGCCCCACTCAAGAAAACAATGCTGTGTATTTTTGCCAAGCTCACCGTAGTTTTGCCTCCCCCACCTCTTGGTGAAGCAGGAGCTCACAGTGATGGAGGCACGAACCCTGTGTGCCTGCCCGGCGACAGCTACGGCTGCCCCGGCCACCCCCACGTCCCCGGGCTCCCCCGCGCCCCCAGGGCCTGCGCAGCCCGCGGCGGGGCCGCCTTTCAGCACCGCGGGAACGGACAGCTCCGAGGCTCTCCCCTTCCCTTCCCTTCCCTTCCCTTCCCTTCCCTTCCCTTCCCCTCCTCTCCCCTACCTGCAGCCACGGGATGCAGCTGCTGCCCGCTGGTACCCCAGGGAAATATTTACATTATCGTTAAATACTCCACATGTGAATAAAGGGTAGCGGGGGGTGGCCGAAGGGAAATGCAACAGGACTTCAGGGTTGCTGCAATGCCTGGGGCTGAGAAAGCCAGAGCTACGCCGTTGCCATTAAAGATGCTCAGCCTTGCTTGAGGTGCTCTGCATAACTTGCTAACTCCTGTAATGCTTCTCAGGCATTTCATCATCCCAAATTCATACCAGTAAAACCCACCTACCATGCCACATTATAAAGATTATGTGGAGAGTTCTGTTTTGGTTTTTTGGGGTTTTTTTTAAATTATTGGAAATGGCCTAAGATGTACCTCTCCTGTGCTGTTAGCCTCAGCTACTTACTGCCACTTCACTCCTTCTGAGTCAGCTTACTGAGAGGGACACACTCTAAAATAACACTGGAGCAGAGCAGCAAGATCAGGCTCAGTGGCAGAGGAGCAGCACACTGATGCACTAGAGCACTGTCAGGTCTCAAGCCTTAACCCATTCCCTTGGACAAGACACCTCAAGTGTGAGTGACTTCTTAGTTTGAGCCAGGGCCAAAGTTCAGGTATAACATGAGGTAGGATTGCAGTGTAACAGCACAGTGTTGGCTGGAAGTACCAGTCAGTGTCCTGAATGAAATTCATGATACTACAGCACCATACCCAGCCAACAAGCCCAGTGGCAGTAGTCAGCTCAGATGCCATGGTGTATTACCGCAGCTGGTATAGGCTTCATCAGGGATAACTTGTGTATATTGAGCATATCTCACTAGAGCCTTCTATAGCAATAAGTCTAAGCTTTCTTAAAGCTGAAAATATTACAGCTTTGATAGCTCAGACTGTTTCTGAGCTAAGAAGCATGAGTTGAAAATCTGAGAATCTCCAACTTTTAGTGAAATGAAGATCCCATTTACTGTCTGTGGTTGGATTCACATTTATGCACTAGCAGCCTTGATTTGCCACTGCGATGGAAAGTAGTCACAAGTCCAATGTAACCAACCAGTTAAGCTGTACACTAGCTTAACCTGGTCACTACAAAGGTAGAAGCCAGGGAGGACTGCAGCAAGCAAAAGTTGTCAGTGATAGCCAGAGTATGACAGAAACACTTTGCACTCCAATTTTTTTCTAGCTGAAACGGCAGTCCAATTAAAGGTCTTGCCAGTTAATTGCTAAGTAAAGGCATTCTTAATTACATAAGGTGCTGGACCAGAATCCAGACTTGCCTAAGTTTGGCAAAGACATCTCTACCCTGCTGTACTGTCTCTATTCCTTCACCGGCAGCAAGTCTGGCCTGTAAAGCACAAACACAATTAGATTCCTAAATACTGGATCCTATTGCAACTTGCCTGTGACATGCTAAATAATAGTTTTCATCTTTTATAGATTAAGTGACCATAAATCAGCTAGGAACATGCATGTACCAGTTATCCAAAAAGCAAAAAAAACCCCTTACCATACAATCAAACAGCTTTTATCCTACCTTGTCTCTGCAATCCTTACATGACCACAAACATCCCTTTGTGTCAATGTTTTGAGAAAACTTTCCTCACTCTCCTTCTTTGCCTCCCTACCTCTTTTCAAGTCATCAACAACTTTTGGCTTCACTTCCTAGAGGTGAATCCCTTTCTATCAGCAAATCTTGAGGCACCCTGAGCAATATCATTGGTAGAGGAAAGTGGAAGTCCCTGAGATTGCTATTACAGTATCAGTCTGGTCTGGTGCTGGCAATGAAAAAAAGTTGAACTCCTCTTTTCTGTTCCAAAAGGTTTGCAAATGAGGTGATCTAGCTGGGGAGCGGATCTATCCCTTAAATGATAATATTGCAAAATATGTATATTTTAAAATCAACAACAAAAGGCATTACCTGGTTGGGATCCTGAAGTCTACATTGGGTCCCAATTTATAAGCCACTTGTAGAGAAGTGGAGCCCGCTACTCTCTGGATAATTCCTTGGGAAGCAGCTTTTTCTATTTGGAACTGAGAAATCAGGTCAAAGCCTACAAGAAAAAATATACATGTCCAGAACGTAACTTTCATTTTAATTTAATTGGAGAATTGTGCAGTCACAGAGCTGAATATAACCTGATAAAGTTTCTGAACAGCAGCTTTTTCCTGAAAAAGTGGGGATGCTACTTGCCTGGTAAGTCATCTTGGCCAATCCTGATTGTTGGGCAGAGATCAGTTCTCTGACTGGCACCCAGAATGACTGGTAGTCCTGAAAAAAAGGGTGAATTTATTAACCATGTGCCTGCACATTGCCTCAGATCACCCTAAAAAAATTAAGCAAAGCAACTGTAAGAATATTATGAATTAAATAGAGCTATAAATATTAATAATAATTAGATGTATATAATAATCAATTTAAACTGTACTTGGTGAAGTCAGAGGTCTAAGAAAATAAGCATCTGTTTCTAGAGAGCTCCAAATTTAAAATTATTGATTTGAAAAAAATTGACTGATTATTTGATTTTTTTTTTAAGCCTTTAAATGAGACTGTTATAATAATTCTTCTCTTGCAGAGCTATGGAGAAATAGTTGTAGCATAAGAAGGCCTGCTGTGTAAGGAGCTTTTGGGTTGGAACTTTTAGTGGTTTAAGCAAATTTTGAAAAAAAAGCCAGTTACCTAAATCAACAGTCTCCCTAGTCCCGAGGAAACTTAAACAAACCTCATGCCAACTAAAGAGGCTGTTGAGAAACTGTTGGCATCTTTTCCATCCTCTCTGGTATTCCAGGTGCTCCCACCTTCCTCTGTGCCACATTTGATCAGAGAATGATCATTCATGAAATATAGGGTGGGGGTAAGAAGAACTTACAGACCTTTTATGTTGACCCAAACAAGAATGTAGAAGAAATTTGTTTGAGGAAACCAAATTTTAAAATCTAATTTTTCAGAATATTATCTGTCACAAAAGCCCTGTAGTGAGCATGAAAACCTACCAGATTCCCCTAATTTAAGAAAGGAGGAAGGAAAAATGAACATTTATTTGAAGAGTTTAAGAGTCGTGTACAAGTCCAGTATCAGGTCAACCTGGAAAATGTTAGTAGAGTCTGGATGGGGAAGAATGAAGCATGCAAGTTGGAAGGAGATGCATTTCTAACCTACAGAGAGCCTCTTGTGTGCTGCAGGGGCTCAACCGTAAATGTGGGTTTCCTTCTGACAACATAGACTTAAAGGCAACATTCAGGTTGACATGTTACACCTTAGAAACAGCCTCATTCTATATTATTTGATGAGACATATGGCTGACATCCAGCCATTTACACTTTATGTCCAGCAAATAAAGTGGAACCAGTTTGTTGCCACAGGTCGCAGAAGAATATCTAACTAGAAGTGCTGAAAGATGTGGGGAGGTTTGTGTCCTGTATGTACCACCTATATCCAGATTTTAATCCTTAACTTAAAAATATATCTAATAGTGAGCTTAAAATAGCACACACAGCTCTTGCTTTTTCTCCTCTTTCTCTTATACATACATCCATACATACACATAGACAGTTCTCCCTTTCTGTGATGGCTAGCTAGAGAGGATTTTAATTTTGAATAAGCTCAGAATAATTCTTTTGACAGTCAAAATTACAGAAAGATGAAATGCAGATAAAGTCTGTCTCCTTACTTGATTGCTGCTGGATGGTGGCTGAGATGAAAGACCACAGAAAACTACACACGTAAAAGAAAGCTGTAATTTTCCTGTAAACAGAAAGAAAACTCCAGTATGAATGTACAGTTTCTGACAGATTCTGTTACTGACTTTCTCCTCATATTAAATGTATAAAAACCTGAGTTAAGGATTTCCTAACAGATTTGACAAGACAATTTCTTTACATGAGAACTTTTTATCTTTGCCTTATAATAAAACATGTCAATAACCTCTTTCTATTACCATTTCCTTCATGTAATGCTGTCATAAAACCAAACACCAAAGGCGGCAGCTGGCAAGGACAGCTTTAACTGTTCTAATCTCTTATTTACAGATTTCTCTAAATCCCACTTGTTCTCTTACCAGTTGCTTTTCATCTTCACTGCTGGCTTTCTTCACTTCTCTCATGTGAATACGTGGTGTCTATAGTCACGCTCTCTGCTTCCCTTTCATTAGTCCTGTAGAAGAGAGCAGCAATGGGTGCAGACGGCTCCTCCTGCCCCACGCAGGACCCAGCAGGGAGGGAGGTGCAGGCTGCTGGGTCTGTTTTAATCTTGCAAAGGGAAGGAGGTGGAGGCTGGACAGACATGTGTGTCCTGGTGGGCTCTGAGGGCGGATCTCTGGAGCTGGTTGAATATAAAGAAGCCAAGAGAGCAAAGAAAAGGCTGCTGCTTGTGCCAGCATCGGGGCAGGGAGAATAAGAAAATGTGAGTTCAGCAGTGCCAGTCACTGAATGGCGGGGCCTGCTGTTCAGCCAGGAAGATGAAAGAATAACATGTACCGGGGAGCTGAGGAAGCTGGTGGCCCTGACGTGGTGTTAAGACTAAAAGCTTTGAGAACAAGAGAACCCTGGTCCTATAAAGAAGGCATTTCTATTTCTCTCTGATTTACTCATCCGGTGGCCTCAGGAGAAGCCTAGCTGTTGATGTCCCAGTTGGTTCTTCTGAATAAAACCAATTATTTAAAAGGGTTTTCATTGCTTAAACTTCAACCTTTTCAAGGAATACACATAGGCATTACTAAGCAGACTCCTGTTCCTTGGTTGTCATTGATAAAGCACTCACTTTCCATAGACTATTACATATGTTTGGACATACAAAAACTTTTATTCATATTTGTTCACATGGATGTAAAAAGAGAGAGAGAGGCTAAAATCTGTGTGCAAGGAAAAGCGGTGAACAGCCAGAAGGTCCCAATAGTTACCACAATCAAAATTCACGTATGTATGGAAAAGTATGCTAGTTTGTGCTAATACATCACATTTGTAAGGTTTCATCTTCTCTAGATTCTTAATATTCTAAAGTAGTTTAAATTTTCCAGAAAAATTATATATATATTTATTTTTTCAGTATGGGATATAGCAAATGCAATGATCTCTGCTGTCTGCTGAAAGTCTGAAGCAATAACTGACTAATGAATTACCCCATTCGTCCCAATTTACTGTAACTCATATTCCCAGCATTGGTAATTCCAGTGTCAATGTTGTTCACACTTTTATGTCTTTTGTTAGAAAGGGAGGGGATGGATCATAGACATGAATAGTTTACTGTGAATAATATCTCATTTTCATGCCTAAGCAAGCAGATCTTGGGTGATACCTCTTTTCCCCCCTTCAAGAGAAAAGTACACTCACGGAGCCTTGCAGTCCAGCATCACAATGGTGAACATATGGTAACCGTGCCAGAATTGGAACATGAAACCGCTGTCAATAAAGAAAATTAAAAATTGGAGAAATATTCATTTGATTTCACAATAAGTTTGCCCAAGTCACCGTACACTTGAGTCACTTATCCACCATGCAAATATTACCATTCTGTCATGCAGCGATATCTGTAGGGCACAAAAGGAGTCTGGTAAAGAGCAGGAGGGACAGGTGACCTGGAAGTCACCTGAAGCTATAAGGAAGGGGAAGGGATGACGTGGCATGGGAAGGAACAAGTGAGAGCACCCAGGGCTTAGAAGGAGTACCAGAAGGTTTGTGGAGGAATGGAAAAGAGCCAGGCGCCAAACCATCTCTTTTGTCATATATGTAATTTATGGCATTGTTTGCCTTTGAGACTTAGTATTGTCAATCTATTTGTGGCAGCATAAAGGAAGAAAAAGCCATCCCAGTAGTTAGATATGGAACTAAGGGGTAACATCTTTGAGTGAATTAGCAAATAGTTTTTGACACATGACATGAAGATGTCTGCCGTTGCTTCTGTCTGGGGTTATTGACACACACGTTAAAAAGAGGAGGAGCCTTGTTCAGAGAAATTGGGAGAACACATACTCTGTTTCTGAGAGATCTATAACCTGTTTTTTTTGCATTTCATTGTACCGATTCTCATAAGTGGAACTTATTTTATGCCTGGAGTATTTTCCCAATCCAGGATCTTCAAAAGACATACTTACTGAAATAAAACATGGGAGACACTATGTAATTAAGGTTTGGAAAACCCATTTGCTGTTCTATTTGTAGGCAAAGGAAAAACTCTTTAAAATGTGCTAATAGGCTCTGATTGTCCCGTGTGAATTTTGATGTCTTCATCTTGAAACAAAACTCACAGTCTATGACAAAATTCCTGATGAGGTGTTCTAATGTACTAATAATTATCACTTTATCTTCAAAGAGTGAGACAAGCGTTAGCAGACAAAGTAGTGGTAGCTGATTTCATAGTCAATATTATTCCCATTTCATGCAAATGTAAACTGATAGATGGAGTAGATCTCTTATATATCTTGCTGAGGGTCACAGAGACAGTCCCCATTCAACTAGTGTTCACATTTAGATGATCTGAGTATTTTCATGTGTCTCTAGGTCACTTTGTATTTTTCTCTTTTTATGAATTGGGCTAATACAGATTTTTTCCAGCAAATCCCAGTGCACAGTGATTGCTGTTAGCCACTTGCCTGGGGATTCATCACCTAAGCACTAACTGCTAAACTGTTGAAAGTAGATTAATTAAACAACATAGAACATGATTCTCCAAAAGATCTCTGTTCTTTAGCTCAGGTATGGTGACTTTGTTCAAATATTTCCTGAAGACAAGCTACGTAGCATTTTAAAGTCTGCTTACACATCTGACTGCACATTCCTCTCCTCAAATATCTGATTCCATATTCCTGTTCTTCTGTGTAGCTTGTGTTGGAGAACATGTATTCGTACAGCTGTCTGGTGAGACTGCGGCTGGATTGGAGGGAAATAGCAAATAAATCAGGTGACCCAGCTTCTCTTGCAGATATAAAGCTTGCTGTCAGTGATGAAAAAGGTTGCAGTGAGATGGCTGTAGTTCGACTTTCAGAAGGTGCAATCCAACACAAACCACAGAAACCAATGTTTGGCTCAGAAGGAGCCATTAAATGTGACAAAGAAGGTTCCTCAGTTCAGGCTCGGGCCGACGGCAATTTAGAATGGCTAAATTAAGCCATCTGCTGACATTTATTGTTTGACTAGGCTCGAAGTAGGTCAGTGTCACTGGCTTGTACTTTGAAGCAGGATTTTTAGGAGGGACTAGGCAAGTTTGTTCTTCCTGTGAAAAGCATTTGCGGCATATACACAGGCACTGAGGGCTCAAGAACAGGCTTGGGAAACTGGAGGAACCAAAGTCCAATTCGCTTTGTTTAAGTGGGGCCTCTGCCCATGTGAGTGGTCTCACAAAGGAGCGATGGTTGGTGCCCCAACCCTGCCCCGCTCTTCCATGCATGGCTGGAGTGGAGAGGAGCAGCAGGAAAGACTGGAGGGAGGTCACTTCTTATTGATCTCATATATCCTGGAAAGTTACTTCTGTCTCATGCAGTCTTGTCCAAATTGTGCCTTCAGTCTTTTCATTTAACTTCAGCTTCTTAAGGCTATGTTCTTCATTCAGTTTACAACAAAAATCTGCTTTATACATTTCAGCCTTCTTTACTCTCACCTATAACACAAGGGTCACTGCTCTCTTTGTGTTTTAGCAGACTCTAGGATAAGCACAAACCACTCACTTAACTTGTGTGAGTTTGTTGCTACGTTGTGTTTGGCTCTGATAGATCAATATTAACTGCGTGTGGCTGTGAGTGATGGCGTTTCTGAAAGACCTGCTCTTTATTAATCACTCTAAGAGTTAAGACAACTTGGTCCTGTGACTGATCTCATTGGCATTGGGGCAAAACTTGCATTGATTTAAGCGCCTTTTAATTAGACCAGCAACAAATGATTAAACCAGCATCCACAAGTGTATGGTAATTGAATTGACAGCAAAACTATAATCCTTGTCAGGCTCCAACACATCGTTGGAATTTAACAAATAATTTACTATTCAATAAATTCTTATCTTCATCATAAAAATGTACCTTTCTGCCCAAAATTTTATGAATTTTGGCATGGGAAGAAAAACAGCTTTTCTTTCCAAGCTGTTAGATGCCATTTTTTATAAAGACCAAACAGCTTCTTTCTAGGAGAGGTCGCTCAAAGAAAGCTGGGAATACATGGGGCCAGATTCTCATCTCCTCAGCACAATCATCTTTCCAGGTGAACCTCACCATAATGGCATTGCAGCCAGTTTGTGAACACCCAGGCTGTGCCAATGTAATCTCCAAATCAACAAATTCTCTGGAGTGTTCTTGGAGCACAGAGATACATAGGGCCAGACAAACTTGCACCATAGCTCCACGTCCCCTTGCCATAACAGTTCTTTCTGTGGATGAGTTCCGTTACCTTTGGATGAAAGTCTAGATTGTGGTATCTTTCCTATTTTCATTTCTTTCTAGGTCAGAAGATTTGTACTTTGTCTCCAGGGGTGCCAGACAGCGATTATCCCTGAATGTTACAGTCAGTGATTCCAATTATCTTAAATACAGCAGAATTTATTTTCTAGTGGAATGGCAGAGAAAATCAAAAGAAAAGTTAAGCAGTCTTCAAGCAGAACTATGCTAATATTGCAATGAACACAGTTGTGTTTTGGCAGAAATTAGGATTCTGATCTCACTTAACTTACGTCTGTGGCCATTGCATTGATTTTACTGATTCTCAGCAACTGAAATAAGATCAGAAACAGACTTTGCCTGTTTGTGTTAGTTATTTGGTGAGCATAAGATGTAGTGAAGAATTTCTCATTTATAATAACAAATAGTATTACTAAGAGCTGGGTCCAAAATTCACAATTGCGTCTAACTAAAGACAAAAATCTTCCAATTTGGAAGTATTTTCAGTCACAATGTAATAAGTCTTGATGCTATTGTTTTATATTGTTCTCTCTTTCTATCACTGCACATTGTCTAAATACTACCCCAGCTCACTAGCAAATCATGTAGATGATGAAAAACATGTTCTTTCATGTTTCAACAGAACTGGGAAAATATAATATACCTCTAAATACATTCAGATTCTTTTTGAGCCAAAATTATGTTACCTGAACACAAATTTCAATTCTTAAAACCAGAACCTTTTATAATTGTTGACCTGATGGAACTTAGTTCCATTGATATTTTTGTCTAAATGCTGCATCAAGCATAATTTATTTTACTGTCATGAAATACCCTTTGAAAGAAATCATGTCCTTGCTAACATCAGTAAGAAAGCATCCGTTGGTTTAAATGGGATCAGGATTTCCCTCTCCCTTTAGTGGCAGCTGTGGAAAATAGCTAGATTTCACACTGTTGAAGACCATGAGGTTTCTGTAGCAGCTTTTTTTCAAAAATGGTGATGCCCAGCTCTCACCAAAGTCAATTCAGGCTTGTTGCAGACTTAGGGCATCGCTGTGTAGGTTCATGCTTATCCAAGTACTGGCTGAACAGCTCTGGGATGGGGAGAGTTAGACAGACAGTTTGTTTTATAATGAAAGCTGGGTTTCAATAAAGTGATGCTAAGGCTGATTCCAGGACCACAGAAAGCTGTCACGTACAGGCCTCTATACAGAATTTATGACATTTAGAATATATATTTTAACATGTGAGATATGTTTTGTATCAAAAGAACTGTGCCAAAATTTAAAACTTGTTGTTTTATCTCTTGTGAGAAACATAAAGGACATAAATATGTAAGGATAACATAATAATTAAATACTGTGAAGTATAATTCTAACAGTTTGTAAGTATTTAATTATTTATAACAAGGCCTACATTTCCATTGCACTGATTTTGCACTTCCACTAACACCTGGTTATTGACCTCAGCAGAGCTACTGGGTTGCAGAAAATGTTCTGGCCAGAAGTTCATTCAAACTAACACAACAAAAATTTGTTAACATTATTCCTTCTCTTTTCTCTCAGTGAATCCACCATTACGCCACAACTGGCAGCTTCTGAGCAGTGTGCTGCCAAAATGACAACCACAGAGTAGAAAACAAAGGGTAGATTTAATGATCACTTTCAAAGCAGAAGGTGGCTTATTAGCAAAGTCCCACAGAGATTTGTACAAAGGCCTGCACTGTTCAAAATATTCATGTGTGATCTGGAAGGAGTGTGAATAATGAGGAGGTAACATCTGCAGATGCGAGGAAGTTACCTGAGCAATAAAAATGAAAGCTGAGGGTGTAAAGTTGTGGGAAGGTCTCAAAATACCTAGTAAGCATTTGATAGAATAGGTGAAATTCCATAGAAATAAAGAGGAAATAACTGGCAATGAAACAGCAGTCCTAAATTTGTGGTAGCTTCTACTGTTCTAGAAAGGTATCTGTCAGCTGTAATAGGAAGAGCTATGAAAGCATACCTCAGTGCTCAGTAGTGGGCAAAAAGCAAACTGCATGTTAGGAACAATTAGGAAAACAACAGTGAACAAAGTAGAAACCATCAAACTGCTGCTGTATAAACCACGGCCAGCAGGGATGATCAAAGGTTTGAACTGGTTTCAGTATGAAAAACAGTTAAATAGATGAGGATTCTTCAACCCTGAAAAAAAATGAGATCTAGTAAAGTCTAAGTAGCATGGAAAGAGTGAATAAAGAACGATTGTTGCTCTCTTGCAGAGCAAGGACTAAGGTTATCAGCTGAAGCTGAAAGCCAGAAGATTCAAAACAAGCAATGGATGGCACTTCCCCATACAACTTGTAGGCAAGCAGTGGGATTCTTTTCCACCACTTTTAGCACATTGCAAATGCTAAAAGTTGTATGGGAACAAAAAGAGACATGGCATATTAATGGAGAAAAAATCCACCAGGGACCCCCTCCAACTCACAAAGTCCCCAGGCCACAAATCACTGCAGACTGGGAAAATATGTGGGAGAAGTGTTCCTATGTACTTGTTCTATTCCTACACGCTTCTCTAAGCATCCTTGACCAGAGAAAGAATGCTGTACCAGATGTACCTTTCATCTGATCTGATACAGCTGATCTTGTCTTTTAACACTTAAAAGACTTGCAATACTGAAAATTCAAAAAGGAAAGACTGTCCTTGTAATACCAGAACACATTTCAGAGGACGAGAGAAAATGGCCTCAAGTTGCATCAGGGCAGGTTTAGATTGGATATTAGGAAAAATTTCTTTACTGAAAGAGTGGTC
>VYZW01025049.1:0-10651 GCA_013401315.1 Balaeniceps rex
AAAAAAATCAAAGTGTTCAGCAGCCGTACATCAGAGAGACTATACAAGAAGGGTATCGTATTTTTAGAGACCCCAGAATTCCTGAGCAAAGTAGTAGTTAGTACCAGGTCTACATCAAAAGAAAACAACATTCTGTGTCATCGCTGGCCTCCTCTGTGATGTTTTGCCCTCAGCTTCATAATACTCAAAAAGTCATGGTTAAAAAAGGCAGTCTGTCCCTTTAAAATTAGATCATCCCTTTTATTAATATGCAGAATGAGTTGTCAATTGACCAAGCAACAAATGTACATCCTCATATCCTCATTTTCACTTCTATCTATGAATATTTTAAAACCCTAATGTGTGCTTGGCCATTTGGGTTTTAAGCAAAGACTTATCACAGTGTAAAACCCCTCATTTTTATCCCTTCGCTGAGGGCTTCTTTTTCCCTTTTCCAGGGTGTCATTAAAAATCTGATGCCAAGAGCTGGGACTTGGCAGGGTTTGCGATATAATTTGCAATCTGCAGTGTTTGCTGGCTAGCCCCCACCTGCCCCCCTCTTTTTTTTTTTTTCCTTTTTTTTTTTTTTTTTTTTTTTTTTTTATAATTTTGAGAAATTAAAATAATCCTGANCCTGGTGGAGGCAATAGGGGGCACCCCTCATCTGTCTAAAAGAAAAATAGCAGCATCCTAATTAGAATTCTATTTGCCAGAAGCCTAGGAGTTGCTGTGCTTATAGATTTCAAGCTTCTTTTGTTTGAATTAAATTGCCAACTTTCCCCCCCCCCTCCCTTTTCCTTCTTTGCACTAGGCATGAGAGAGCGGGTGCCTTATTTGATTGAAAGAGGGGGTAGGGGGATGGGGAGGAGGAGAGCCTTAGCTATGGAAATGCTGNTGCCTGGTATGCTTTTCAGTGCCTGACTCCTGTCTTTCTAGCAGGGTTGCGGAGGGGAGGAAAGGGGGCCTGGCATTAAGCGCAGGCACTCTGCCCCTTCTCCCTGACACCGAAATTCTGGGGGAGAGCTGACATGCTTTTCCCCAGCTCAAAGCCAGATGGTTCAAGCTTGGATAAAACCTTGGGATGAGATCACAAAGCTTGTTCATAACAGAACACACAACATCTGTTTTTCTGTTAATACCTCCTTTTGTACGCATTGTGTGGGGTGAGGGAGGGGCCAGGGGATATGTCATAAATCCAAAGGAAAATGTCATATTTAACATTAATTTGTTTTCATAACCCTGTGAAAGAATTCAAGCTTTCCCCATTAAAATGTCATAATTAACCGTCAAGAAGTTTTATCACAAATAATTTTTTAAGTTCACAAATAACCGAGCGAAATGCACATCCGAAAGTTTTTCACCGCCCTTAAGCGTCTGAATATACATATAATTTTTTTTTTACATGCAAGGAAGAGTTTCACAGAGCAAGCTTCAAGCACAACCACATTTATGCAACTTCCTAAGTTTAGGTGACTAAATAATACTAAGACGGAGCTCGCTTTCCATCACCACGAATTATGCCCATGCACAATACGGCCATTGACTCCAACCATTCACAGTCAAGTCTCATGCACTGATTCACAACTGGGGATAAGCGAATCATGGGGACAGAATAATGCATTCGATGATCTTCATATTCCTCATAATGATGGAATGCTTGCAAAGGAATAAGAATTCTTTTCAAATGCATTAATCAGTCAAATTTACTTGACATTTTCATGGATTTGCTTTCTCCTTACAAATTCTTAGCAGAGGTCACCTATCGCTGTGATGGGCGCTCTCAGATGGCACTGCTGCTGTTCCCTACCCAGATAAGATTATATTCCTTATTTGACTTCTGGCCTAAATACTACATAAATACTTACTATACAGCACGTTGAAAATTTTTGTATGCATCAGCTTAAAGATTGCTTTCCTTACTGTTCATTCATCCTAGTGCAATTTTGTTTCATAAATGTCCATGCAAGGACAACATATTTTGGACAGGACTATGAACACGGGAAAAGGAAATTAAGGCTAATTCCAAGTCTGCCTTGTATGTCTGACAGTACTTAACATCAGTAATTTGTAAAGCCAAGTTCTATGCCTGAAAAATTTGAGCCCCAAATTTGGTGTAAAAATAATACTGAAATTTGCCTTCGTGTTGGACATAAATATTGTTTTAATTTTTTTCTTTTAAACTGTGAAACCTTTAAGAATTAATGATGTTCTCATTTTTTGATGAAATTCAGGATCGCGCCTGAAATACTATCTTTTCCTTCAAAAAAAAAATATATGTACTTTATCATAGTATATTTGATTTTGGCCTAGTAGATGCTGTGATTATTTTTGCACAGTCCTTCAAAATAAATTTCCTGAAAAAACACAGAGCTAAAGCACCAGCTAACCATTGCATTTTTATGTATTCATTAAAGATAAGATCTTAAAGGAAAGAGGGAAAATACGGACATTAGTAACTCTTACATATACTCCTTGGTGCTATTATATTTTAATTAGCACAGTTTGCAAGCTGTAACCTTTTCTAGGCCTACATGATGCATGAATATTTTATTTGCATTACTATAAAGTAAAAATAATTTGATTATCATTCGTACTATTTATGATTACATGTTTCTAGACACGCACATAGTCTCTATTTATAGCGGACTTTAACATTCTTAAATAGCGTAGAGTGCTGACAAGCAAAGTATTGATGTTTACAGTATCATGCAAACCCCGAAGCCAACCATGTTCACATCCCTTTGAATTACTTTTCCAATTCGAAGCCTCTAAGAACCCAGTCCTCCTTTATCTCTTCTTGTTATAAAAAGTGGCAGGAGGCAGAGTGGCAGAATGACCCACAAGATGGCACCTGTCACCAGTGGGATTTCTTCCGCGTTCTGCAGGGCAAATTTTGTTTGAACTCACTATGGCCTCTGTCATATCCTCATTTTCCCTTCCACTCTTGCCTCTCCTTCTTAATCCCTTCGTGCAGGCTCAGGCTCTGTTTACCCAGCTTCCGAAACCTTTTTTCTGCAAGAAGCCAAAGTAAAACTTTATTGAAAGAGGGGCTCAGGATTAAGAGGCAAACCCCGTACAGGAGGAAGCCGGCTACACCACCTGCCGCCTTTGCCTGGCTTCGCTTAAAGACAGTTTCTCCTATACGCGATTACCAGGCTCATTCTTATAGATGTGCATCTGAAATACATGATTACTTTAGGTCTCAAAGGTGAGGGAGTTGATTAGCTCTCTAATGAAGCCTTTTGTTATTACTTACAGACAAAGTACATCACACAGATGGAACGTACCGCAAGACCGCTTCCTTACTCTGGGCTAGACATATTTTAACTGGTAAGATCATCTAGAGAGGTAAAGAGGTTTCTATAAATACAGAATCAGTGGAATTTTTTAAAAAACAGATTAAAGGCAGTGACAGAAAACAACAAACAAGCACCATAAGACCATTAGGCCCAATGCCCCAAAGATGAAACCAATAATTCATCTGCTACAGGAGTCATTTTGTACTTTGTTTCCCTACATCGTTTTGGTCATTCACTAGTTGCCTAATATAGAGTTATAGTAAGTCTATAAAGAAGACGTAGATAAGCATCCCTCTTATCTTTGACTACACAAAGGGCCAAATCCAAACGTTCTTGCAGGGACACAACATCCACAGGAAAACCTACAAGCTGCAGATCACTCCATCGTTTAATTTCTCCAACTGCAAAGGAGAATTGTTCTTCCACACAAAATGATACAGCAGATCATTGGGGCCTACACAGAGCCTGGAGAACCAAGCAGCTCTTCTCCTGGGGCATGCACTCATTCTGGCCCTTGCTGCTACTCTCCTCCACATCCAGGCTTTGAAGACTTGCCTGTCCTCAGGTTCTCCTGTACCTCGTTGGGCCTGAGCACACCACATCAGGCTGTTGGTTTCTTCCATTAATGTCTTTGTGGCTTGAAAAGGGAAAATACCTTACACCTTATTCCTAATTGTCCTCATTCTTCCTTCCATCAACTTCAAAAACGCACCTAATTACCCCAAAGCATAAACAGGGTCTTTCAGGAGCCACCAGTAAGGGCAGGAGGGAAGAATGGTTCAAAGTTTTCCTTTTTCCTAATGAAAGAGAGCACAAGACTCAAGTCTTACCTAGGGAAACATCTTAAGCAATTAAGAATCTCATAGTTTCACCAGACCTAGTTAAGAAACTCTTGTTTACATATTACTTTATACCAAGAGAAAATTATTAAAAACAAAGCGGTTATGTTTAGACAGAAGTTAATCATAGTGTTAAAAATAGCTATTACTATTGTGAAACCTTTAAAATGTTAGTATCGCCCCAATAATTAAGGATATCCTTTCAATAACCGTCTACGATTAACATAAACAGCAGACTGCATTTCTGTAGCCCATGTAAGTTGCTTTTGCTACAAACATCCAGAAGATTCTCACCTTTCATGCAAAACAATTGGGCCATAAACATACATTTCACTGAAATTCATCAAATCCTGGAAATCAATACAGATCCCAAGAAGCCAGCTTAATTTTGGTGGTCCCTTCATATGCAATTGAGGAATAATCTAGGGATGTTTGTGGAAAAAACCATCAATAGCCTCCCTTTGAATTAGAAAATGTGGATTCATAAAACTAAAGTGGGTTTATGAACCATGCCAATTTGCCTTGAGTTTTTGGGGAGGGGAGATTTGTTTTGACCTTTTTGATTTTTCATTTTAAAGTGACTTTTATTTCAGTTTTTTTTCTGGTAGATTATGAAATCGAGCAAGTCCAACCCAGAATGAACCATTTTGATCAATCTGAAAGGCAGCTTTTTTGAGAATTTTCCTCTGCCAAGAATTTGAAAATGTCACATTTCATTCCAGTATGAACAGAAGCCAGATTTCGAACTCTCCGAATCCTTTGCGAAACAAAATTTCTGTCTTTTTCACAACTCCAAAATTAATTTTCCTCAAAGACTGTAGGGTGGCTTAAGATAGTGGTCAGCAATTACAGATAACACATGGGTGGATTTTAATAGCATTAGTGTAGTAGGGGCAAGGCCAGGATCGTGGAGTTGGAACATCTTGAGGGAAGACTGTGAGAAGCACCAGCTCTCCCAGCTCCTGGCTCTCGGTGAATCCCAAGCTCAGGCGAGCTGGGCTCCGATGCCTCGCTTCGAAGCAAGATATAGATGCCGAAGCTAACGCCAGCATTTCCTAGCTCCCACTGAGTTTCTATCAATATTCTTAAACTTTAAAAAAGAAAAATACAATCTGGTGTAACAGCCTTAGAAGTCTGCTGACTACTGCTACTAGAAACTCTCTACAACTGGAACCTATATAGGGATATAAATCCAAGAGCTGACCTATAGCTTTCCACCCAGCCAAGGAAGCTATTAAATTCTTGCTGATTTAAGTTACTCTCCAGTAATGTGGCACCATTGCGTTAAAAAAATAAAAATCCTCCCAATGTCCCTATAAAGGACAGTTTTCCTAAGGATTGTAACATTGACACAGAACTACTTAAGAAAACCTGGACGTCGGGAGACCAAGTGTCTGTTGAATCAACTCGGTGGCACCAAGGCATCACGCTTTCACTTGTGGTACTGCACAGAAACATCTCACCCTGCCATAGACCTTCTCTGGAATGATTCTGGCATAGGCAAAAACACCGCTCAGGTGGAAAAAGCCTCATAAAGGTCACATGAGGTGACCAAGTCAGGCACGTAAAAATCATGGCATCCCTTTTTTACTGGATGTATTTCACAGCCATCCAACCAGACCCAAACACAGATACGCCATTCTCTCCTCAACGGGCCAAAGCCATCCCACCAACCATCTCCTGCTGCATGGCCACCAGCCAGCTGCACGCAGGATGGTCTCCTCCCTTCCCGCACCATGGGTGATGGGTCTGGCAGAGAGCTAGGCACACAGCACGCTGCCTGGGCTTTGCAAAAGTTGGAGGTTTGGTTTTGAAGCGTTGTAATTAAACTCATCTACAGCTGGTGCAATAAAACAAGTAAGAGAAATGCTTTGTGTGTCAAGGACAGCCATCATTTGTGCTTGTTTATCACCGTTGGTTCACAGCGTTTCCTGTGTGAGCTCCATTGCTTCTGCTGCTTTTAACTACCATCCTGCTCACTTGGGAGTCATATTTAAGGTCAGCCAGTATACATTAGTCCTGCCCGGAGTAAAAATTTACTCCTTACACTGGAAATGACAGGCCTGTAAAACAACACACGAAGAAAAAAGCCATTCATTATTTATTAAACAGCAAAACTATGAGGCTGCCTTTTCTTGCATTACACAAATCCAGTATGAAAACTCTAACCTGTATATTATTATAGAAGTTCTGTCCCCTGTAATATCTCTTTGTTTTTGTAATTATTTTAGGCTTTCCACTCAGGAGCAATAAAAAGAGCTTATATTTTCCCAGCACTCAGATGAAATAACTTTGAAATCGTGCCTTGTAGTTTTCTTTAGTATAATTAATCTCAAGATGTCACTCCCCAACCCGATGTGATATTCTCATTGGAGTGAACTGGGGCGGGGGGGGACAGTGAGGAGAAGGATATTTTGATTCTCATTCCAGTTAACCACTCCTTTCTCCAAAACAAGATCATAAAAATCAAACAAAATGAGCAAGAGAGAATCCTCCACCAATAAATTTATCAAGAGCGAATTTTCTGCAGGCTTGCTAAACTGTCATAAAGGGGAGGAGGTAGAGATCAAATATACTGTTGAGTAAGGAAACAGAGAGCACAAACTTTGTCCTCAGCTCAGGGACAATGATGCTCAAAGATTAACCCACCCTCTCAATTAACACCTCACATGAAAATCCCAGCAAGGTCATGGGATCTGTGCTGCAACTCGGTCAATCAGCATTGCCTGCCTCCATACAAACCAAGATCGAATGCAGAATTAACACTGGTCCCCCAAGCCCTCGCTCACAGACTCACGTCAGATTAAGCCCTTGCATGGAGGAGATATGAAAAGCATTTCTAATTAGGGTCTGAGGTTACTGGTTAAAATGCAGTCGAGCAGTCTACCAACCATTCTTCTCCCCCTTTTTTTTTTATAATTTTAATTAAACTCAGATACTATTTAATTCCTACCTGCATATATTTAGTACTACTTGAATGCAAACCTGATAAAGAATACTCCTGATCCCCACTTAGCTGCCACAAGCACTTATTAAAAGGAGGGTGACTGTCTTCAAGATCTTCCATGGGTCCCTTTGCAATAATTACTTTTTCTATCAAATGAAAAGCATAATATTTTTCTGTAAATAGATTTTTTTTCCTTGTGAAACCTTGACTTCTCTACTCTCATGACAAAATTATAATTATAACTTCAGTGTAGTGGTTAGCTGCTGTCATTCCAGTCCATGAGGAGGGGTTTTTTTCCCCGTATGTGCTCTGCTCTTCTTTTTCCATTGCTTATGGGATTCTTGAGACATAACTTGAGGACATTTTGCACCCCTTTATTCTCACAGCAGCATTGCTGTACATCCTGTGTTTTGGTGAATGGGAGGGAGGGGACTTAGCACTCATCGGATCCTGTTAAATTATTTGTAATCCTAGGGCACTACACAACATTTCTGCCATTGTGTGATTAGCAATCTAGATCTCTCCATAACAATTTTTAATATCTACCATGACCCTGGAAGCCTTAACGCTACATCTACAGCATACTAAAGCCTTGTGACTCCAAATTATAGCTCTGAATAATTCAGGAATTGTAACGGTAGCTCAGTACTTATTAAAGCATTGGGAAAACTTTGGGATTCTCATATCTACAGGCTCACCATTATTATTCTGATTATAAAGATGTTTTAATATATGCTGTTGCTATTCTTACACATTACCACAATACCATTTGTGAGGAGTCAATAAATGATCCAAGTAAACTCCTGTATTAAGCAGCTATACCTCAGAGTATCAAGGAATGCAGTAAAATGAAGCTGTGTTTTTTTCAGGGAAGATGGGAATTACGTAATAATCTTTACATTAAATTTTCAAATCCCAAATTATGCCTTAGACATCACAACAAAAATCTGCTACCAAACTTATTTAAACAAAACAAAATCATGTACATATAGAACGTCTCAGGTTTTTCCCCGACACATTCACTAACACAAATAGGGACAAAATTAATGTAAGTCTAACTAGTTTAATAACATATTAAGCACATTCTGTCTGTGCTAATCCCAAGTAAGCGGCTATAATAAGCCTTAGTGACAAGGAGGATCTAATGAAGAGTTGAATTTTTCATAGAGGTTTTACTGGGTTCATCAGCCTCCTCAAAAGTCCAGGACTTCAAGTCATGCCAGCTCTGAAATCTGGAAGAGATTATCTTCAACTTACTGAGAATAAACATCTCGTTTCCACAAGGAAAATTCCATTTGATGACAAAACTTGTTCACATCCTAAACTTTGAAACCCTGCCACTGGTTGTCATACTTGAGTAGCTTTGGGTAAATGTAAAAATTATAAAAAGCCTCAGTAATAATACTGAAAAAATCCACAAGGCATTTTTAGTCCGAGAGTAATCTATAGCACAGAAAGCATCCAAAATAGCATTTTGGCAAAGTTTATTAATCAGCTGCTTTCCCAATCTGTTGAAAGAGTTTCATTACTTTCTGGACAGTCAGGCACTTGCACTTACATTGACTATCCTCATTGGACTACCCTACATTGACTATGAGTATGACTCAGTTAATGATTTACCAGAGCAGATATCCCACACTATCAAAAAGAGTGCTCTAGATTCATTCTGAATTCAAAGCACCCTCTCCCCAAAACCTTGTAAAATATCAGACGTGTTGAGGGGGAAAGTCTCACTAAATAAAGCCAGTAAAGTGAGTCGAACCAAAAAGAAATCCTAGTGCGACCACTGCTTATGCTATCAGGTTTGAAGCAGGTGATAAGGTTTTATTTACAACCACACTCATAATATCTGGTGTGAAGCAGATGATAAGGTTTTATTATTGCTGCCGACTTCTGAAAGAAATTACTTTCCATGTGTGCAAAGCCGTACATTAGAGGAGACTCAGGTTGAGTAGGAAATCTGTCTATTCAGGAGGAGGACGACGAAAAGTTCCACCATATTATACCTTCACAGATGTTAATCGGTAGGTGGTGAAAGCTGGCTGCCTAAATGCCATCTTCATGGGAACATAGACACTGCTCTTTCACATGCAGGTTCCTCAGTGCTCTGCAGCACAGCAAGAATGGGACCACATCCCCCCAGATTTTGCTCAGTCACCAGGATATGAGAAGTTTAACCTGGACTCAACACTAGGGTGGCGTGCATGCACACACAGAGTTGAAGGCAAGCCTGGGATCTTTGCTTTTCCCTTAATTCCAATTTGTGAATTAAGCAAATTAAAGTTCTTAGTTTGTATAGCCATCAACTGCTCCCATGCAAATGATATTTTCATTCCTTTCATACCACATCGGTGGAACAAGCTTCTCAACATTGATAGGAATTGTAGAGAACTCTGTTGCCCATCCGACCCAGTTTTACTTTTAGAAAATATCTTCCCCCAACCTTCACAGATAGAACCTGGTTGGGTGGTTGGGGGGGAGTGTTATTTCTTTTTTAAACTAAAGTTTGGTAACTTCATTACTTAATTATCCTTTAAGCTTCAGCAGGTGTGGAGGTGTTCTGGGATAAATGTACACTGAAGGTTAAGAAAATACTAAAAACCTGAATGGGAGCCTTTTTTATCTACAGCTGATGATTCTGGAAGTTATTTCTTTTGATACTGTTTAATGCAACAGTAAAAAAATACTGAAAATTTTGCAAAAACACTTTTAAAAACAGGAAAAATGCATTCTTGTCCTTTCCCATAGTGAAAGGGAGGAAATGACTGTCCTCAGCTCCAGAGATTTTCCGTTCCTGAAAGATACCAAGAAATCCACTGAATGTTGCTAAGCAAGGGAATGGGAGCAGACAGCAAGACCAGCATCTTGGAGAACTCCGCAAAATCCTTCAGAATTAAAGATACAGGCATCACACTGGGGTCTGTGTTTTACTTCTAAAGCATTTACTTTTAGAGTAAGTGTGTCCTGATCTGAAATAACCTGAAACACAGCTTATTACAGAAAAATTATAACACCATTTTCAAATAATGGCAAACTTAATCCTGCAAAACTATTACAGACAGGTAAGGAATAAATGGATAATTAACCACCACGGAAGCAAGAAAATAAACTCCTGACAAAAGATTTTTCAATCTTAAATGCACCATAATTTTTAATAAAATGTGCTGCGTCACTATTATTTATCCTCAAATTACACCTGCCCCTTACTTATATTAATTCAGTTTAGCACGCAAAAGCGCTGCTTGCCCCTACGTACATTAGAAGAGCTCCTGTTGAGGTTAACAGAAAAAAACCACTTGTACCTAAAAGAGCAAAAAACTTTAGAATACATTGGTCTTTTCTCAAGTTCATCTCTCCCATGCAGCTAACTAGTATTCTTTTCATTTAACCTACTCAGGTAAAAATAACCATTAAATATCACCTAAGTATCACTTCAATTCTATTTTGGGGATTTACGACTAGGATTAGCTTCGTGTCAGCTTTGTGTCACCTCTTAGTACAGGGTGGAATGACAGAGATTCATTTAACCGCAGTCTGAATCCCATTTCTTCCCTACCTCTGGATTCATATACATTTTTCTTTCTAAC
>VYZW01025049.1:18953-32196 GCA_013401315.1 Balaeniceps rex
ATCAACTTCCTCACAAGATTTTGTCACTTTGCCCTTAGTCAGAGGAAATGATTATCCACAAGGATTAGGAAAATCACTACTTCCTTGATAAGATACCGTCTAAATCTTTACTGCATGCACAAATGGAGAAGAGAACCCAGTGATAACAGCTGTGATAAAAGATTCTTACCCCTGAAGCCTAAGAGGAAAGCTGCGTTGACTTATTTCTGGTATTCTCTTTCTAATCAAAAGGTCTATGGTAAACCTGGAAGTATACTGTGAGCCTAATTACATTAACTTTTCTCAGGCAATCATTTTAAATTACTCTGAAGAGAAACTCCCATAAATGCAAATCTCCAGGAGTCACCACTCTAAGTTTGAATATTGTCTTCTAATCTGTTGAACAGGAAAAATGATTGATTACATTTTCACAGATTTGGTCCATCATTTTTTAAACCAAACACAGGACTTGTAAGAATATTCCTAAAGTAAAGCACAGTTTCATTATTTGGTTTCTTTCCCGTATATATATGCAGTGGACATTCTGACTGCTTCACTTATCTCTTTTGTAGGCCACATTATGGGACAGTCTTTTCCAAATTTCTCCAAATTAATTTAATATCATCTCAGAATTTTACCTGCTGCAGAGCAAACACCATTCCACAATGGATGTCGTGCTCCACTGGTATCTTTGTACCTCGCTATAGATTTTCATGAGTTATATGCTAGCAGCCTTCTGCCTCTCCCTTTGCTAACTAGGGATTAAAACATTACTCCAGTTATCCTCACCAGCCTAAATCCCAAACCAGCCCAGAAATTATCTGCATTCACCCTTCGATTACCTTACATTCTCAACGTTTGCCTAAGTATTAAAACCACACTCATCATCACGATATGTGGTTTTCCAACCAGCTCTTGTAATAACACTAGCCCTTGATACGCGAGTACATTAAAAATGCCTTTCTTCTCTCCTGTCCTAATAATTAGCCTATACATGAACTGCTTGGAATGATCTCTTGCAACCAGGCTCGCACTGCCCACCTGTACAGAAAGTTTCAGTAAAATAATACTGTCTCAGTACTTGAAAATAATCTATAATGACCATTGCAGCAAAAAAAGAGATTTGTTGTTCTTTCGTTCTTCTCCCTTGAAGAAAAAAATATTGGCACTAGGATTTTGAAAATAAACACTACAGTCAGCTTTTTTCTATTTTCTACAGTTAGGGGCAAAGTTAAATAGCACTAATGCATTCCATTTATTTCAGATAGATCAAAGAAAGAAAGAAAACGTGTCATCAAGCAAAGTTTTCAAAGGACGTGGCTCACACACACACTCTTGCTTTTCTAGAAGGCTTTTTAATGGAAATTACTGTCATTTAGTTCATAGATTATCTTGATTGAACAGGAGAGCAAGCATCATTTGGTGCAGTGCAACAGAGGTCATGCATGACCTTGGGTTTTCTGAACATGCTTTGCCCATGAACACGCTTAGTTTCCAGTTCATAGTATAAAGGTGTTGACAGCTCTAGTGAATCCAGCTGTGGTGGTTCTGGAAGCAACGGCCTCTGCCAGAGCTGCCCCAAGCGAAAGGCAGACGAGAAAACACATCCACATCTGGGCCGCGTTTCGCTGAGTCTACTATCTTCACTATTTATGTCAATGAAGGTGGCTTTCAAGCAAGCAGGGGTTTTTGTGCTAAGTCAGGTAATTATCAGACATTCACTGCAGTCCTCCGACTTTACTACACAGTCAGTAACTTCTGATAGAGGAACCAGGTAGACAGCAGCTCCTTACACCATTACAACAAGCCTCACCAGAAGTTACTTATCAGTTACTTAAGTCACTGCTCCGCATTAGAGTCTTACACAGAGTAATAACTCCTGAGGGATATAGAAAAGACAGCTAAGCATCTGTTTCAATGCTTATTGAAACCCTGGTATTTATCTAGAGTATGAAGCACAGCAAAACATGTTCCTACTTACCTTCTACCAGCCAATATTATCAGTTATTATCACTTTTAAATATTTTTCCAGCCCTTAAAACAACCTCCTTCCGGGCAAGGATGCTGGCCTTTCGCTAGCCAGTGAACATGCTGAAAATAAGCCTCAGCAAACAGTTTTGACACAGATATTTTGGGCCGCACGTTTTGTTGCTAATGCACAGACACAGTCACTACTACATAATATTTTTATTAAAGCCAATTGTGCATATGTTAAAGGGGTTAAAAACTGGGTGATGGCTCTAAACATGTTGTTAATAGGAAATCAGTCAAAAAACAGCATTTCTGTGAAGATGTGCCTTACACAGACTGTCTTGATCCACTACTGCAGAGTGTACACAACAACAAACCAGAAGGAAATAGAACACGGCTATATTCAGGCTAGATAAGAGTCATGGTAGATCACCAGCTGTGACTAAAATTTGCTCATAATTCTTCGATGTATAAACAGGGATAAAAAGAAACATAAGGAGGGAGAACTAGCAATATATGTAGCAGTGATATTACCAAAATACTTGATATGGAAAATTAAGATAGTTTCCCAAAAAGATTTAAAAGAATTAGCCAAAGTTTTGAAAACCTGCTGTGTAGCAAGAGATCTAAAAAGCCCGTAATCTAAATAGATTGTCCAGAAAATTTAAGAGTTAGCCTGACCTTGACGTAGAAACACTGATGTGGAAAGAAGGTATCAGACTGGGCCTTCAGGACATATTGAGTTGCTACCTGAATCTAAACAGAAGAGTCAGCTATGGGGTGGCAACAGGGCATGTCTCACTGTGCCCAGCACAAACAGGAGGCTACAGCAGAAACTTCAAACCACTTCACGCTGTTCCACACCCCAGGCCTAGACCCTCCGTGGGCAAGTCAATCCAGTGGAACCACCACTGCTTTTTCAACTCTGCAGTAGCCATGCTAAGGGGTTGGCACGTAAGTGTCTACAGCCTGATGAAACATTAGGTTTGATTTCAGGCTGTCCCCCTCATCCCAGCCTCCTAGGCTTTCAGTTTCAGAAACAATTATTTTCTGAGTCCACCATGCCTGCAGGCTCCTTCCTTCTGTACCCTGCCTTTAAGAGCTTCAGCCTGAGATTTGAGCTGGCTTGCAGCCGTGCCCAAGTGGATGTAATACCTGATAGTTTTTATCTGGTGAGCAAGATGCTCTTCTGTTCTCTGAACAGAGTCATGAGCCCAACAGATATATCGTGTCCTACTGAATGAACATGTCTATGGCCTTCAAAAGAGACAGCATGAGGTGGGAGCTGGGACAGGAGATAGGAATAACCTTCACTCTGAATCTTCTCCCACAGGTTTACCATGGGATCCAAGTGATGGACAAACCTAACGTTCAGATTTAGTTGCAAGCTTGACCAAATTTAATATACATGTTTGAGTACGGAGTTCTACCTGAAGTAGTAATGTTGTGGATAAAATTTGCTGAATTTAGCTTCCCAAATGAGTTACTGAATACTCACTCACATTTGCCTTGATGATAGTTTTAAGGGAAGTTATTCATCACGCCAATATATCTTTCCTTCACACAAAAGCATGTATACGTACAGTTTTGTACTGGATACTAACAACCTATATAAACTGATGTTATTACCAGAGTCACTATGTATATGTTGGCAATTACATATGTTTTTCTTCTTTCCACTATATAAATTTCCTTTCCCTAATACAGTGTGTAAGGTTTCCCAAAGAGCTTAATAACCCAGAATCACTGAAGTGTAGCTGTTAAAACAAGCTAAACTGGTTTAACTTCTGAGCTGTCAGACTTAATTTGAAATGACGAGATCTGACCACTGTTTTCATGTGAATTGCTAAAATTAGGTCATTTCCAAAGATATGCAATAAATGCAAGAAAGAATGTCAAAGTTCAGGGTTTTTTTGTTTTGAATTTGCTTTCTTAAATGAAATTAAGTGGTAAAACCCATTAATTCATTAAAATAATCTAAAAAATAGTTAAAACAGTTAAACATACTAATAACCCATGAGGAGTAATGTTCCTGTAATTAAAAAATGATAATTTTCAAAAGGTATTTTAACATTTTTTTTTCTTTTTTTTTTTTAAGATATCTGGTTCAATCATTTTTTTTCTTCAGGCAGTAAAAGCAAATGCATATGGCATGAAAATCTGTTAAAACATAGTACTTTACACCTTTGTTTGTACCTGCTCCAAATATATTTGTCTATAAATTAACTGCACATGGTGGTTTTCACATTGGCTTATTTTATCCATGTGTTCAAGAAATTTAGTACATCATTTGTGTTCCATCAATTACAGTCCTATTCAGCAGACAAAAAGAGGAGGGGTATAAACATACCTACGTATTTTTATGCAATTTATGCCCAAGGCATCAACCATATATAAAAAAAGGCAAAAAAGTAACCCTGAACTTCTACTGCATCTCTGAAGAGCTGAACTCCCTTAAAATACCAACGTATTAAGCATCAACGAATGACGTCATGGTTATGCATGGTTAATCCCATTTTACGGACAGAAGAACTGAGCTATGGCTTTAGTGGTCTACAGGGTAGGTCTCTTTCTAGTAAGATCCACACAATAATCTCATGGTCTTCACCTCAACATCAACCACTATCTCTTGGCCTGTACAGACAGATTGTGTTATATCCGCATGCTCTCCAGTAGCAGTTAGTATTCATGTCAGCAGCTAAATGCTATTACTGGGAGTTTTTCTCACGGAAATCCACAGATCTCAGAACAGAGCCCAGGTATTCCCAATACAGAATATGCTCTAAACACATCACAAGCCTGCCTCCTGCTCCTGGGAGCCAGGGTCCCTATTTAAGAAAGGCTGTATCACAGAACACCCCAGGTTCTCCGCCAACTCCCTCAACACACACTTCCATCCAAAGTGGGAAGGATGCTTATTACATGTGGGTTGGGTCACCTCACTCCTCTCTCAATTTTAGTGCATGTGAAATTTGCCATATGGACAGCTCTGAAGACTGAAGTCCTTCACTTACTTGCAAGAGTAGTAGAGCACAACCTTTTCCATTACTGTTACTTTAATGCATCTCATCCCTTGACGTAACTTTTTAGGAAGACAGGAAAACTGAGCTAGATCACCAAGTCTAGTTCCCAGCTCCTGCAGACCACACATTCCTTTTCACAGACTAATCAAACCGCAGCTAGAACTACCTGGCTTGGGGGGTCATCTTCTGTGTTTCCACCATTGCTCCTATTCTCAGGTTGCTTTGAAACTCACTCTTCGAACAGCTAGATTTCTGCTCACTTCCACCCTTAATTTAGCTTCGTGTTATTGTACCAGTAATCTTCTTGGTGTTATGGACAGGCAAGAGAATTCAGATTCTTGTTTCCATTCACTCTTTGCACTCAAAGCTTCAACTTTCACAGGTATAGTAAGTACACCTTTCTTGGTAGTTAGACTATGACCCGAAATCTCATTTCATATCACCCTTGCTATTATATCAGCCTGCTCTGGATTCAGACAAAGTTGAGGCTTAAACTCTATCTCTTTGCCTGATACAAAGTTAGATGGTACACTTAAAGAGGTTACATACGGAAAAGGTTAACGCCACAATCCTGCAAAATCTTGCCTAAATACTTAATTTCAGGGGTATAATTCCATTAAATTCAAATTACTCAAGCCCATTGAATTCAATGCGCCTATGTCCATGACTAGATTATAAGGCACAGGATTGTGAATGTAGAGATCATTATCCATGACCCAGTTTGGTGGGTCTTCACATATCATATAAGCACACATCAGATAAGCAAATCCCTTCTGCTCATGTTTGCAGAGTGCAGAATCCTTGCAAGCTGGATGTCTTAAGAGATGAAAACAGGGAAAAGCAGACAAAAATTCAGGCACTATGGCAAATTTGTAACCGTGACCCCAACTATTCAGTTTGGTCACTTTTTAAGAAAAAATTATGGTATAAGCAAAACTCAGTACAGGTTCTTGGTACTACTTATAGGACAAGATCCATTTTCCAAATTTTAACTCAGTAAGCAATGCCTAGAAGGTGGAAATACTGTCTTTAGGAGCTTCCTTTAATTTTCTCTTCAAAGCTTAATAATATTACAGGAAATATTTGGCTAAGGTGTGACTATTCATCATGATATCTATATTAACAGCATGATCAGAGAGGTTTCTGTCAATTTTTCATTTTAACCTGGCTTTTACTTTCATAATATAATTATATCCCCTCATTTCATTTATGTTATAAAAAGAAATTACGTCTTTTAATTTTCTTTTACTAAAAGAAAAGCTTTTTCTTTAAAAACCTATGTTGTAGTGGGCAACATATTTAGAGCTTACGATCAGCAATTTCTCTAAAGAGGAAGATTTAAGAAAAAAAGTGGCTCTAAAAGTAATTTCAGCAGCAAAGTAGATTAAATATCCACCATATTAGTCACAGAGTATTAGATGGAATTGGATTGACTGGGAAGAGGTCAAAGAGTTGCTGAAGGTTTTAGCCCACCAGAGGAGCAATAAAATTCAACCATACTTAAAATCATTAGCTTTAAACCCTTTGATATTAGATCCAAACCTCCAGTGCTCACAGAATGAACCTCCAAGCACCATGCCAAGCCAAAAGGAAACCCTTTAAGACATCTACATTTCATGGAAACCTTTAAGTGAAGTAGAGGAGTGAAGATCGAAAGAACCTGCAAATGCAAGAAAGACCAGGACACAAATGGAGGGGAGAGGAAAATGCAGCCTTTAAAGTTAATTTATGAAATAGCAATACGTTCGCTTCAACAAGTTCTAGCAGGGCCTGCGGTTCATTTTTTAGCTAACAAATAACCCACTCGCTAATTCCTGCACACTTTCTCCAGTTTGCTTCCTTGCTCCCAGTACCCCTGCTTATTTCTCCCTTCCTTTTCTCATGATGACAAGGCACATTTCCCCTCACAAAGAAGGGCTGCGTTTGCCAAGCGACTGTGGCACCAAAATGAGATCTGAATTGTACGACATGATAAAGGAAAGATGCTACGTGCTGACAGCAAGGCAAGGAGGAAATCTAAAAACTCAAAAGTCACCTAACACGGAGACAATCCAAAAGAAAAAGGCAGAGAAGTAATTAAAAACCCTGAAGACAGTGATGGGTCTCAAGTTTTTGAACCAGCTCCCTGTTTAATAGAAACGATGGTTTCCACCCGAGAGAAGAGAGATAAAAGAGAGACTTTGCTGTAACTAATAACCAACTGACATATTTCTGTTGGTTTTGTACATTTTTTCACTCATTTTGAAAATGACAAGTATAATTAAAGTTGTTAAATACATCGAGAGACTTGTCAGTCAACTAAAACATCAACTCTTATAAATTCTCCACAATAAGTACTGCACACAGCACAATGCAGAAGAAATTAATCTCTCACTAGAAAGATTTAGTCATTTGATGATCCTATAAAAAAAACAACCCAGATTTTCTATTTCCTGGGGCAAGATGAACTTTTCTTCATGTGTTTAGGAATATAAAATGTATGTATTTAATTTAACTTCTGTAGTGTAGCAAAACGAAAATCTCAGGAAGAATTTTGGTGCCTATTCTGACATATTCGGGGTTTTAATTTTAATGCATGTCCTTTGCAGGAGCATATTAGTATTTTTGCACAGGTATTTATTTTGTGTTATCCTTCATGAAAAATAAAGAGGCTGCTCCAGCAAAATGCCTTCTGGCGACACGTTCCAGTGGACAAAATTCAGCTGTACCCTGCCACTAAGCTCCAACTAAATTAAACAGGACCTAAGTGATACTTAAGCCTTGTGTTAGCTATGTATGCAGGATGATTTTAACCCCAACACATAAAAACCTCTTATTTGTTAGCTATAGCCTTTCGAGCCATTCAAAAGAAGCCAAACCCTCAAAATGTGATTTCAGCACTCAGCTAATACATGTGTGGTAACAGACACAATATGATCCAAAAGGCTAAAGCTAAAAGCCTTTTAGTGGAGAAGAGCCCACGCAAATACATGAACTACTTCAGAAACAGTGCGGTAGGAAATAACCTATCCTCAAAACCATGAAAACATGCTTTTTCAGTATTTGATAAGAAATAGTGTCTCAAAAAAGCCATCATCACTCTCCATCACCAATGCGTGCATTTCGGATAAAACAGCGGATTAAGTTTGTGTAAGTTAGCGAGCAACCTGTGCATATGCTGAAGTACTCTGCTTCAGCCTCCTTCCAATGCAGAACATGGACCTCCACAAATTTTATAGACTCTGCTCATCACATCTGTGGGAATCTTCTATTGTTCTGCTTCTCACCCCCCTGAGGGAAATGAGAGCTGGGACACTGCTCGGGGCTTGGCAGCACTTAGCTCTAGGTGGCAGTGCAAGGCCACGAGGGGCAGCAGGTCCTTGCCCTTTCCTCCTGAATGCCCTAAGTGGACAACAAATCCTAAAGGAGGTGCGGGAAAAAACAGGTTCCTGGAACATACTAAAACTCTTCAGGGAAGCAAAACCCGCAGGAAAATTTAGTTTATTTCATATGACTCATGACAAAGTGTTCAAACCTCAGTCACTCCTCTAGTTGCCATATAAATGTAATCAGAGAGGAGCAAAAAAACACATGAAGCTTTGGCTCAGCCACTAACACACATGTTCAAGAGCAAAGTCAGTGTGAAGGAAGAATAACTTCCAGCTTGTCAAAGGCTTCAGAAAGTGATTCCCTTCCAGGCTGAATTCCTTTGACTCCTTCTGGGGCAATATAACTATGAGCTTATTCAGGAGAATGGAATCAACGCTTTCTAAATTAGCACAACTGATGCTATAGGATGTCAGCTGGGTTCTCGTGGTAAAAACTAAGGAGCCTTGATTAGAAAAAAAAAGTTTTAATTCTTGTTTGGAACTAAAAAAAAATTTTTTTTTTTAACCACTGCTTTACACTGTGGCATTTTAGCATTCGCAGTAGTTCTAGCAGAATTTTTGTTGTTACATTTCATAGATGATCAGGTGGGAACCAGACCAGCTTCTCCCCTCCTGCTAGTGGAAGGTCAATCCTCAAAGCAGCTCAGTCTTTGTTGTTGTTTAAACCTTGACAACGCTGCTGGGATTGTCAGAAATAAGTGAAGGTTTATATACAGAGAATACCTGACCACTTAGGAGCTGGACTGGGATCTCCTGTACAAGACAGATTATGGATGAAGCTTACAAATACGCTTCATAAAGTGAGACAGTTTCTTTTGCACTTCATAAAAGTAAACCTAGAGACCTTATAAAATTTATTTTCCCTGATGGAACTTACTGCTTTAAGCCGTGTTGAAGAATAGGTACTCATGTGGTAGTAGAATAAAATATGCACACAAAATATTAGTATCTGAGGACACTCTTAAAAGAATATCTCCAAGGATGTTGTTATACTCAAGGTAGAATACACTACTGTATGAAAGCAATTCCTGTGTTTCATAATTTAAATCAGAACTGGAAGAATGAGGTTTGAGTGATCAATTTCTTTTCAGGGATAGTGACTGAAAGAATAGTTGACATTTCATAGGTTTTTCAGTGCCTAAAATAGTCTGTTTTCAATCTCTGAAGGCTTATTTTTCTTTCTAAAGATGGCGTGGGGCCTGGGGGACCCACTTAAAGTTTCTTGCCATACTTGGCCAAGAAACACAAAGTGTTGGTGAAGTATAAACACAGAGCCCTTTTTCTTTGACCCATTCTGCAGTGTGATGGGATAGTGTTGTTAGTTTATGTGAGAGAAAATAGCATAGGCTTTCTGAAAAAAAAAAGTGGAATTGGATTAAGGCCTTTGTGCAAGCCTCAATGCTGAGGGGAATTAGCAATAGTTGTAGGCACTTAAAGGAGCTCTCATGCTGAAGCTTATCCCAGATTTTACACAATAAACATTTGAATATCAACAGTGTTTTGCAACTTGCAGCACTAATGTATAAACTTCTTCCTTTTGAAACTCCCAAATCCCTCCAAACGTTCGCAATACCCTCTACATAAACATGTAGGGCCTATAGTGGAAAACACCCAGTCAGGGATGTAAGTCTGATTTTTTTTATTTCTTTCTTTTTAACCGCAGAATCTAAAAAGATCTAGTACCATTAGCTGGTTTAAGCACTTCAGAAGTTCTCTATTTTAACCAACTTTTTCCCCTCCAGCCTTACTTTCCATTTAAAAGACAGATGTCAATGAGACATGGGCTTGACTTGGGTATCCTAATCTTACATATTTCATGCTACTATAAAAAGGCACTCCAAAACCTTTGAAGTGATTCATTAAAATACTGATCTATCCCTCCTATCAGTATGTTCATAGCATATTTTTCTGGAGCTCGGCTAGCGAGCTTAAATCACACTCCATCATGAACACTTGGGACACGCGGCCAGTTCCCTCCCCTTAAACCCATCTACAGGTGAGCAAGACTCAGAGTAGATCAACTAGGGAAAGCTGGACTCCTTGCTGCTAGAGCTGTACTAACATCCATGGAGTTGGTGTCATTAGCCTTAAGTCAAGCCTGGCAGTTAATGACAGATTGGGAGTTTCGTAACATTAGGTGTATCAAATTCACACTGACATAGCTGGGAAAAAGATCCGTCTTTTCCGGATAGTGATCAGCTAGATTTGCAGTTGACATGACATTTCTACTAGCTTTTCTAGCTGCGACTTAATTTTGGTATCCTCTTTAAAGGACGATAGCTGATTCAGGAACAAATTACTTCCATACTCTTAGCATGAGCCCAAAGTAAATCTTCTCAATACAGTATGTAATTATAAAAGATCCCTCCCCCCCCCAATTTCCTTTTTAACTCATGTTAGGTAGGGATGTATGTAATCAATTTTACAGCTTTGTATCTCTAGCTGTCCACTAAAAGATCGAACAAAGAAATGAGCCCATGGTGAAATAGCAGGGTGGGAAAAACTTGGAGATCATTTTTTGTTACAGTGTTTGCTTTGTGCTTGAAAGGGCTGTGATAAGAAACTCATTGCATGAAGAAAAAATGAAGACATTACTGCCCTGTCCAGTTCTGAAGCATGTTGAAGCAGTTTGCCTATTGAATTTGATACAATGATGTATAGATGAATAAAGTTATCTCTAGTATTGAATGGGACGGTGTCAGTGGGAGGGTAAAAAGGGAGGAACTTGGAATCTGAAAAGAATACTTTTTCTCCCCCCCCTCTTTTTAAGAACTTGAAGGTCAGGGTCCAGCTGCCGTAAAAGGCTAGAGGACAAACAAAATGCTGCACAGGCCCAAATAAAGACAACTATAGACACATTGCAGAGGTTTCCTGCTTCAAGTAGCTATTATATTAACCTACACTTTAGGCAAAGAGCATTTTAGGTTTCACACTGATGAAAACATAGGATGAGCAGAAGCATCAGTAAAAGTTGCATCTTTAATGAAACTGATGAAACAGGCCAGCAAAGGTAGGAAACAATTTTTTAAAAGAAGAAATTATATTGATTCTAGTTTACTTGGAAGTCTAATTATTTTGATTGAGATAAGCCAGTAACCTTGCTTTTCTCTTCTTTACAACCAGCTAGTAGCTATTCTAATAGATCTGTTGCCTAGCTCCTTGCAAGGCCTATATCTTATACAGCAAGAAGTAGAGAGTCTTGAAATTTGAGTTAGTATACAAAAATATATATACTTGAACTCATTGTTCATTCATCCATGTTTGTAAACTGTTAATATTCTGATAATCTATCATTCACATGATGGTCTGGGAAATAAGGGGAAGAATCTTCAGTGAAGTAGTCAGAAGGGTTAATATCACTGATGAGGGGGGAAAAACTGCATTAAAACATCAAGTTGAGCTGCATTTTGTCATTCATGCCCAGTGCTGCTTATTGTTGTCTTGTAATTATTCTAAATTTAAATGTCTCCCCATAAGATGAAAGAATGGCTAGTATCTTTTTTTTTTTTTTAAAGAATAAAAACTACTAGCCTGTCCTGTTCAGCAGGGGGGAGGAGGGGGCTGGATAGCTTTGTCTGAGTTTGCTTGGCTTTTTTTAAAACAAAAAAGAAACAGTGGAGTTGGAATAGTCTCATGATCTCAAGTTTTTAATATACATAAGAATAAATTTAGTAATTTCAGAGGATTGCTATAAAACCCAACCCAATTCACTGTATTACTGTTTTTCCAACAGCGGTTGGTTTTAATTTTTTTTTTTTTATCAGGGGCATAAAATTCTAAATAACTATTCAAAGGAATTTAACAGCTTGCTTTAGCATATTTTGCAATAAAGAGATCTTATGGCAGCAAATCTAGGTTCTACTGATGCCACATAGTCAAATAAGCTCTTTACAAGTTAACTTTTAGACTAAAGTAGATATTTAATCATGTAAGTTGGCGGAAATGGAAAGGCAGAAACTAAAACAATCTTCTTTTAAAAAAAGAATATTTTCACCTTCCGACAAAAATGCTTTAAGAAAAAAAAGCTGGAAATAAAGGTCGAAGTATAACATGAAAAGAAAAAAGATGCAACAGTTAAGTTTTTAAAACACTGTTTCCAGGCTAATGTAAGTTGCAGATCATTAACTGACTGCATTGTCTGATGGGCATAAATAATAGACTTCGTTTTGAAGTTTCTCTTTTGTCTGCAGTCAAACTTTGAGTTTGATCCAATCTATATAGATAAATCTAGGGATTAATCTGGAGGTTTAAATGGTTTAGCCAAAGGTTGGTCCAGCTTTACAATAATGACAGCTGATTTGTGTTACTTTCCACTGAGATTTCTTTTTTGGATGACCCCCCTACATATTGCATCTTGCAATTAGACTGTTGACAACTCTATTATGCTGACAGCAGAGGTAGAGCTACACAGGGAATTATACAGCATGTTGTGCTGTAAATGTTACTCACAGATGTCTTAAGAGACGGTAGTTTGTCCCATGTGTTCATATCTATGCTGCAGTGCATCTCGAGTTGCAGTTGTTCGAGTCAGAATTGGTGACATGCTGAGCCTAATGCAACTCTTACCAACAACTTTCTGAGATTAGGAGCCTGTCAGGATGATGTCAATGGAGGTTTAAGAAGTGCTTTCTGAAGTTGTTCTGAGTTAATAATTAATGGGTATCTCCCTTTGATAGTTCTTTTATATTTGGATGCAGCTGGCTGGAAATAACCACAAAGGGAACCTGATTNTTAATACTACTGTTTTGCTATGATAATGGCCACAGATGCTAACTGCTGCCTAGATATATGCCAAGACTATGCCCTACTTAAATAATTGCTATTTTATATTGATTTATCTCCCAGCACCTGAAATATGTGCATACATATACTACCTATGCCTTCCAACTCAGGCACAAGAGT
>VYZW01025049.1:34485-68911 GCA_013401315.1 Balaeniceps rex
AGAGATATGTTCCCCCCCGCCCCCAGTGTGCATGTCAAATATATTTGAGTGTTTGAACATATTTGTGAGCTATGAAGGACACCCTTAAGAGTTAAGAGAAGCTTGACCATCATGCCACAGTTCTCACTGATCATCCATAATTGAAAATAGCTTCTCTTATTCTCTGCCCTCCCGCCTTCCCAAACGCAGCTTAAAAAATTGTTTTAAAACGTTGACAGGTGGCAGCAGGGAAGCTGAAGGTACAGCAAGGTCTTCAGACTTTATTTTTCCCCCCGCATCCTTACCTGTTTAGACAGATTAAGTCAGGAAAAGATGCTGTTTCAGTCATCCTGAACATTTGATTACTATTTGAGCTGGATTTGATATTTGTCAGTAATGTGCAAGTAGGACAAACTTGCTAAATCTTGGTAAGGGAACTCTAACAGTTTTTGCTTAACATGATAACAAATAAACACCTCTACGTGTGTGTAGATGTGCATGTTTGTCAATATCACATACAAAATACACTGAAACGCATCCAAGCATCGGTCATTATCCTCTGCATTTTCTCTTCCATTTAAAAAAGGGCAAAGGTAACAGGGAATTGTAAGGATTTTTTTTTTGTAAATGTGTACTCTATAAAATTATCTGATTGAAATAGTATATTTACCCAAGAAACTTTAAATCACGTGTTCTAGAAAGCACTCAAATTTTAAGACAACTACAGATAACAGGTTTTGAAAGGCAGCATTATGAAACCGAAGCTTGTAATATTTCAGTGTCCACTGTTGGACTGCACAGCAGTAATTTGTCCATGACTTGTTACTACCTCAATTATATTCTAAAGTTTGATATTAAGGGAACACTTTAGTATTTAGCTTAGTATAACGTTCAATTTTAGCTCAGCGTTATGCTCTTAAATGCAGATAAAAATTATTGAAGAAATATTTCTGAATAAAAAACTCCATCAGGTCCGAATGGTTGCAGAAAAAGCATGCATTGAGGGTGTCTCTATCTTCACTTCACACTTATCTGATCTAAATAACAAATATTTTGTGCAAATTTTACAAAAAAATCGATTTTTAAACTGCAAATAAATGTTTCAGATAAATGCACAGCTCATGAAGCACTTAACTAAATATAGAACTTTTCTAGTGTTTCTCCTAAAAAAAAAATATCCCCAACAGCAAAATATTTTAAATTATTTTAATATCTAACCATTTCAGAACAAATAGTCACGTCCTAGGTATAAAGTTCTGATCTCCAGTTCCAGATGGAAAATATTTGGTTTCTAATAGAGGCAAATAGCTCGACAAGTGATTTTATATTCAAAAAGAAGACAAAGTAATATTTCCTGCTGTGTTAGCTCTGTTTCACTGATGTGGTTAAATAGATCTTTAACATTCACCACTTCTTAAAGGTACACATAACCAGGGCGATGACAAGATATCTGTGTCATGGTAAATTGAGAAATAATTATTGTATTCTTTGATTTATTACATCAGTTGCAAAGCATCTAACTAGAACTGGGTATTGCAACCTCTGCACATGTGAATACCTTTCCTCGTGTTATTTGTCTCGTAATCTATTCAAATGGGTTAATTACTCATGGGATGAACAAAATTTGGACCTTAACTCTCCACTTTACCCTTAAATCTTTATTAGCCTCTGTCTACAAGACTATACCTGTATAGAAAAGAAAGGAGCAAATTACACAGTTACTCCAGTGTAATTGTTTTAGATGTTTTGAGCTTGAAATAAAAGCTATGTTAATAAGCGCGCAGTTGAAAGCTTTGCTTTCTATAGTGTTAAGATGCTTGTTTTCATCTGATGAAAATTATTAATACTAACACAAAAAATTGTTTTGAAACCATTTATATCGAATACATACCTACCTCTTTAGTTAAAATCAGTGATCCATTAAGGCTTTTCTTGGTTTTTTCCAAGCTGTGAGCATACTGCGTATTTAAGCGTGTGTAAGAGCGAAGGTGGGGGGTAGGTTTAGCTGAATAAAAGATTGCTTGATATCTTGAAGTCCTTTGAAGAGTTTTATAGGCTTATAAAGCCCAGTGTGAATGAATGACATTTTTCCCCCTTTACTTTTACATATGGAAGTTTGTTAACCTGCGTTTCAATTAGGGAATAATTATTAATTATACTAATTACAGGTTTAATGAAAACCACATACTTTGCAAAAAAAGTTAAGCTTAGGGCTGAAATTGTAGCTGCAGAGAGTGATGCTGCAATAAAGGCTGAAGCAACACTTTCACTTGGGGGGTTTTACATGCACGTATAAATTTCTTTAAGAAAACAATAAAGCGCTTGAGCAACTTTCTACAAGAAAAATCCACAGAGAACATATATCCAATAAATTATTTCAGACAAGCCTGATTTTTTTAACTGAGAGTAATAACCGTTCACTTTGTTTTAAAACTAGAACCCTCCTAGATTCGTTAGAATCCTTATACGACACAAAGCTGTCTTCATTTTCTTAAACTATCTACACAAAAGAAACAAGAACAAATTGCAAGTTCTCATCTGCTAGAAAGTATAATACTTTGTTCTGACAAAAGAGAGCATTGCCCACATTATTTTAAGCTAGCAATCATACGGTGACACTAAAAACAAGTCAGGAAACTTAGATCTAATGCTGTCATTCTGTCCTAAGCAATCCCCGTCGTTGTATTTCTCTTCACAATCTTTAAATTCCAAATAGGAAAAAAACTTTCATTTGAAACCTCTCCATTTCTGTATGCCTATTTTTATTTTAGTGTGCTCTGTTAATTACACTTTCAAATAAACTTTTCAGAATCCTCTAACATTGTGTAGTGCTTCTCCCTGCAAGAAGGCACCCTCAGAATGTTTTAAGAAATGCACGCCAATTAGGAGCTTGTTATTTACATCTTTTACATATATGCAAAAAAAAAACATGCCCTTTACTAGAAATCAATTCTCTTTTAATCTACTGTTGGTTTTAACTGAGGATAGAAAGTAACATGGCTAAAGATCATTATTTAAAAAACTTAAAGTGTCCATGTATATAAAACTGCTCATTCATTATTTCATAGTCTAGTGTAAAATCACCTGAACATTCAGTATTAAACGTTACAGATATAAAGCTACAGTTGCTTTTCCAAAAAGCTTTGCCTGTTTTTTTTTTTTTCTCTTCTGGTTTTCACACCAATTTTCTCTTGTCTCCTGGATTTAGTTAAGCATGTGTTTTAAAGCACTGAAAAATGTTTCCATCACATTATTATTACACCACAATTGAGACATATTTGCATAATGAAAAATAATTACATAGATAATATCAATAAGTATGATTAAAACCATCTATTTGGGGGGGGTAAAAGTGGGAAGATGTAACTAATATTTATAAATTACCATTGTAAAATTAATAATGTTAAACATTTTTAAAAAATAGCATGCAAAGCAGCAGCAATTGTTTTATTTTAAACCTCTATTTATAATATTGTTGTTGCATTTTCCACAATTAACTGGAAACTTAATCCATCAAAAGTACATACAATTAAATCATCTATAAGGAGATGAAATTACTCTTCATATTTCTCTTCCCATGCAGAGAGAGAATTCCAAAATTAAAGTAAATTAACTGGGTTATTGAAATCCACTTGTGATCTTGATTTTAGACTTAAACAATATTTTAGCAAATACTTAAACAGGCAATTACTGTTTATATAGTAAACAGAAAACTGCCTGCAGTTTTAGCTGAACTAGATTCACTGATATTGACAAGTAAATAACTGTTTGGAGCCGGAATCATACTTAATTACTATAGTCAACAACATTCATTATTGAATGCAGCATACAGCTTATATTAAAATATAACGTTATGTATTTACGTATTTGTCATTTGCCTGTTTTTCCTAATAAGATAAATTAGAAAAGGTGAAAAATGTATAGGAAATTTAATATGCTGGCACTAGAAAATGCAGGTATTAATCACTTCAGCAAACTTTAAGACTCAAAAATCCAAATCTTTTCATTTCCAAACAAAACAAAACAAAATATTAATTAGGCCCCAAATCCTGCAATCTGAGCAAAATCTTTGTAACAGTCTCCCTGAATTCAGTAGGGCTCAGACCAGGACCCTTAACAGGCTCACAGAATTTCTTTCCTCTTGATTTGAGCTATTATCAAATTAAAGAACTACTGCAGCTTGACTTTCTGCCAATTGTACTTGAATTTTCAGAGAACAGCTTTATTTTTTTTTTTCTTTTTTAACCTATTTTTGGATGAAGAATAATGTTAGCTCTCGATATTATTGCCCGAACATCACCAAAATTAAACAGCATGAGATGTGTCTGTTCCTAGGGTTGGAGCGCTACTTTTCATTGTGTATTAAGGCTCTGTGGGAAGAAATCTCTGGGAGGCTGCCCTTATAGAAACACCCTTTGGAGGAGTTTTGGGCACGCTGAGGTTTCTTTCTTTCCTGTCCCGCTGCAGAAAAATTGATGCCTACCTAGACCAGGGAGTTCTCCCAAAATGTACAATAAGTAACAATCTGCACAGAGATCTCCCCGCTGGCTTTGGCCCATGGTGCAGCTCCCACCGACTCAACAGCAGCCCAGAAATAGTTGCAGCCTGAAATATGAAGTATGATCGCTCCGGACAAGCAGCTGCTGCACACATCACATCAGAGCCGTGGCGTGTAATAGCTCACAGGTCAGCAAGGCAGACTACAATAAAAGCAGACAGCTGAAAAACAGCCAGGAGCCACTTTTGGCATGGACCTGTCAAAGATCCACTTGCTGAGGCTCTTCAGTGGGTCCCAGCAAATGTTGTGGCTTTTGCGTTAGGGTCCACAGAACCTCATGCAAGCATTAGGTAGTGCAGAGGACCCACAAGAAGATCTCCAACAGCACGCTGGAACAAAGCAACCATGTTTTCTTACTAAATATAAGTTTACATGCAGGAGGGAAGAAGAAATGGCCAGGAAACACTGCACATCTCTAATTTCCACTAGAGATGCTTTAACAACTTGCAAGCCCTTTGCATTAAGCCCTAGTTTTGTAGCCATTCCCAGGAAATTCAGGCCTCTTCTCTGATATGAAAAACACTTCCAGATCCTTTAGCCGTAGAATTTCCCACAGCAGATCCTACAATGGATGACCCAGACTTGGGCAAAAAAGACTTGAAGGGCCCTGAATTCTACCTGCTCAGGAAAGGACCTCCTTTGCACCTTTGCAAAGAGCACTGCAGAAGGAAGCAGCCGTGGGGAGGCACCACTCAGAGCACACCGAGAAAGCAAAGCAACTGTGGCTCCACAGTCTGCTCTCAGGTTTGGGGGTGGATTTTCCTTTCCAATTTATCTTATATGAATAATATGGATTTTAGTGCACAGGAGGAACTGACAGTTGTAAAATGGCTTTAGTAATCAATATATCCAAGTTTTTATATTAGTAACACCACAATTCACAATAAAGAAACACATCAGCATTAGGTCACACCGAGGCTTACTCAAGCCCTGCTCTTCTCTGTATTCAAGCGTAACTCCTCTGAAATCAATGGGAATTTGCTTGAGAAAGGAGTAGGGTTCGCTCAGTGATAACCCTGAAGTTAAAATATCTATTGCTTCACTATGGACCATTTCAAGGACTGGCTCTGATTATTGTTCCCCAGCAATGGAGAAAGCTATGCTCTCACACTTCAAAATCAGGGGTGGGCTGATAGGGCTGCCAAGTCTCCTCCAGCACCATGGCACACTGAAAAATGGCAGCTCATTGTTAATACTCTTCAGAAGCCCCTTATTTCCATTTACATGAGTTCATTAGGATTACACAGGTGACTGATGTTATATGCTAAGTGTCTCCATGATTGCACAAAGTGCCATATTAACAAAAATCAAAATAAAAATGCTTTGTCAAACCCCACACATAAAACGCTGCTGAATGTTTCATGGGCAACTGTTTTAGCCTCCATATGCCAGCACACTATGAATCAATCTTTAATTACATGATCATATACAAAACTTCAGTCTCAGTGGCAGGAGCTCTACAATATTACAAGCAACAAAACCCAAGGGAAGGAGCACATAGGGCTACCGTAACTTCCCACTGCCTCCTCACCACTAACACTGCACCGATATAAGCCTATCTCAATTCTTGTTATTCTCAAGTTTCCAATGGAATAGAGGGGTTTGTTTCAAGACCTAGGAATGCAAAAGCAGCCTGCAAACACAGGTATCTTTACACCACCAAAGCCCAACTACCTCTGAATTTTGGGTCAGGCCCATCCTGAGCATTTTCTGGTAGGATTCCTGCTGTCCTCCTTTCCCCTTTTCTGCCTTCCCCAGGAAGAACATGAAGGCTAACTCTATAACAGCGTCCACTTGCATTTTCTCCTACAAACACCATGAATTTCTAAAATCCAGAAGCAAAACCCTCATGGGTTTCTACCAGAAATATAAAATAAGAGCAGATGAAAAATGGGGATGCAGCTTTTTCTCTCTCTTCCTTTCTCTCTCTCCCCTCCTGCACTTCACAGCCTTGACAAGCAGCATGTGCCGAGCCGGCGGCAGCGGCCGTCCCCGCGGGCGGAGCGGGGCACCGCGGCCCCGGGAGGCGGAAAGGCCCCGGGGGGGACCCGGCCCCAGCCCCCGGCCCCTCTCCAGCGCTTTGCTCGGCGGAGCAGCGAGAGCTGCTCCCTCCGACAGCGCCGGAGCCCGTCACTGCGACTCCCCCAAAAGCTTCGTGCCAGGGCTGAGCCCTTGCCCCTCCCTCAAGCTGCTCTTCCTGGGCTGAAGTTTGTTGCCCTTTTCCGAAGGCGATGCCCAAAGTGATCTACCTAACCAATTTAACACGCTGGAGAAGTTAAAGCTGTCTATATATTGCGCTCCATACACCTCATTCCTGTTGAACACGTACAGAGCCAGGCAAAATACAAATATCCAACTGATTCATCCCTGATCCTAACACATAAGCCTGTATGCAACTTTACTCCTAGGAGTAATCCCAACTACTTCAACAGGACTCTTCTGAGAGGGGAAAAAAAAAATCATGCAGATAAATTAGTTCACGTTAAGCTTAAAAACTGCATCATTTCTTCCCTTACATAATTTGCTGATTGATTCCTGATTTGGGGTCTTTGAGAATTTTGTACGATTGGCACTTCTGCAGCAGGCAAAGTGACAGTGGGTCTCGGGTGGATTTCTGGACAACAGAATAATATTATACCATCGTGTCTGCTCAGTGCCCTCTCCACGCACAATAGCTCTGAGTGGCAGTGCATGGTAAGTGGATGAAGCGGTAAGAAGTACATGATCTGATGAGCTTGGCTAAGCTGGGGGGGTCTCTTCTACTCAGCTAAATTAAAAACCTCCCTGCAATTTCAGTCCTAATCACCCCCTCTGATGCTGTAATTGATGGTGGTCAGTTAACTCCTTCACTCCCAAGACCATTTATCAGAACCTAGATAACTGTGCCTTAACCTGTTCTTCATGACTTAAATCAGCTGGATTTAATGACGTTTTTGGGAAATTTTAGAAATTTAAAAGTGCTATGAAGCATACAGGGAGTCACAGCGCAAATATTTCATGGCAGGTCTCCGGTTACTTTAGATCCACGATGCCCCACTCCCAAGTGGTACAAGCTGTCTTTAAGCCTGGTTTGTGGAAAAATCTCTCCTCTTCAGTGGCACTGAGACATACATTGGCTTCTCTGCCACTCTCCTCCCTGTGGCTGGCACAGGCAAGGAGCCAGCAGCATTATTACACCCTTGCACCTCCCAGCTGGCAAAATGGCCCTTTGCAGCCTTTACCAGTTGGTGCAAGCTGCTCTAACTTGTGTCGAGAAACCAAACCAGAAAAGAAAGTCCTATTTGCATTTTCAGCCTGATTCCAGACACAGCCCCTGTATGCTCTACGTACAGGCTTACTGTTGGCTCTTACACAACATGCTCCAAACTTAATAACGAAGGTGTGACTAGAGCTGTTAAAACGATGCTGGAGCTAAATAATATCTTTCCGTTCCACCTTCTATTTATGAAGGTTTTTAGGGAATTGTCTGTACAGTGCATTGCTCTTCTCTTGCAGAATTCTTTAAGTCTGACTCATACCAGGAAGGAAAAAAAAAAAATCTATAAGATGTGATATATGTTTATACTCTGCTGAATAAGAGGCTTTTCAGCACTGGGAAATCTATAGCATGAATTATTCTAACTGATTTATAATAGACAGCAATGCCTTGAGGACCCTATTCTGACCATTTGTGCTTTCATGACAGGGTCGATGTACTAGCTGCATCGTATTTAGTAACTAGAGCGTCCAGGAGCATATGTCCATATACCTGTTTTAGAATTACAGCCCATTACTACACTTTAGAAAAGGGCAAGAGGCTTGCCTTTTTTAAGTTTGTAACTTCGAAGGTTGTGTCTTGAAAGACTTAAATCTCAATACAACTTATATTTAATATAGTTCCAGTATTAACATCCAGTCATCAACCCTAGATTTTTAAATCACCCCATGCTATATTAGAACACCAGCAACTGCTGGAGTCTATTTTTATTTCTGTTATGTTGTTTTTCTTTCTTTTCTGCATGGGGAATAGGCTGCAAAGTCTTGATAATGTGAACCTACTTTGTTTACAAATCCCAGCACTGCTACTCTGTAAATAGGAAACCAACCGACTCAGGAGACATCAAGAGATGATATCAAGCTATAAAGAGATGAGCCAGCTCAGAGGAGGCCGAGGCAGAAACCCCTCTTTGCAGCCTGAGTAGCAGGGGTTCAAAGCTGCCCACTAAGATGCTTCAAGACTACTTTACCCAGTGACTAACGCCTGACTGGTGGCTGATGGGCAAGAAAATGGGCTGAACTGATAAGACCTTTCCACCCAAGGCACCACTCCTTGTTACCTGCCTGCAGAGGAGGGCAGTAATTTTTCTAGATGCTTTGGCAGATGGAAGCATTGATTCTAGACAGCCATTCCTACCCAGATCACTGATTCATCTTGTAGCAAGTGCAATATTCTCATAACACTACATCATTGTCCAATATTAAAAAGGAAAAAATATTACTTTTCACTTTTCTGGTTGCAGGGAGTCCTAGCTCATTCCCGGCAGCCTTTGATCAAGTCCAACTCTAAGGTAACTGACTGAAGACATAGTACAAGGCAAGAAAATTCTTTATTAGAGTCCACCTCCCTTGCTGCTGTTATTTTTGAAAGAGATAATTTCCTAGACCCACAAAGTAACCACATCACCCCTCTTCCGATACTGCTTGCAGTGTTTGACTAATGCAGCACAATACCAAAGTTCATATTTAACGAGGATACAACAATTCAGTCCCTAACACACAACAAAACAACCGGCCCTGAAGTTCTCCCAGCACAACTGGGATCCACATGGCACTGAAAGGTGGCGTGTCTGCCAGCCAGTAAATGAATTTAATTAAGCAGTGGAGTGGCTGGTCTCATATGGCTGGAACTGTTGAGTGTAGGTGTGTGTGCACGTGCACTCTCGACATATTAGCAGAACTAAGCCAAAGTGCAAAAGAATCCATAAATTTCTCTTGCAGCAATTAAGCTAAACAGACCCTTGCTCTGACCATGCCAGTAGGACATCTACTGGACTTGACTTTTCAGGAAATTACTTTAAGTTTGAAAGGGGACGCATAGAAAGACACATCCGCATAAAGACATCCAAGTTTTGAAATCTGTAGGCCTTGTTCTGCACTTTGCAATGTTTTACACCGGTTAGAAGCCATCAAGACAGGAGAGAATTAAGCCTGGTAATGAAAAAATAATTTAAAAAGCATCTAAGAAAAACATCTGACGATTAGGTTGTCCCCTTTACAGGTCAGATTTGATAGCTTTGCTCAGAGAAAAGGCATTGCCTACAGTTATTAAAGGAAATGTGCCCAAGACATTGAGGAAACTATTCCATTTGCTGGGTCAGATACCTCCACGCAGCTATGCTTCCGTATCCAAATGACATGCAAACTACTAGGACCCAATGAACTGTGAAAGATAATTTATTCACTTTTTGAATATGTGCTTTTATATATATATTACTGACCAGCTCTCAGCACCTATTCAGGCACTAACACCAATACAGCCCACACCAGAAACATCTCTTTCCTTTTGCATCCCCTTTGGGGCCAGAAAGGCAAGGGCCACAAACCAATTTAATTGGCCAGCAGGGATTTCCCTTCGAGGAGAAAGCACTCAGGGTACACAGGACTGGCGTCTTACCCCATTCCCCTTTTGTAGTCTGTGATGGGAATGAGTCTATCGGCAACCGGCAGGACACACCAGCTGTATGGCTACAACGCTTCGTGTTCCAGCTATTGAGGGCCAACGGATCTCCTAGCAGGACAACTGAAAGTCACAATAAGCTGGTGCAGCCTGTCATACACCTGAGGCTTTCCCTGAAGAGTTCTAGAAGATGGTGAGACAGCTCCGTGTTATCTTTGATTTAACCTTATTCCGAGGCAGTGCTTGCAGAGAACACCAAATGAGGGACTCCATCTAGTCTGTTGGCCTTTGCTGGCCTTCTATTCCCACTTTCTTATTTTTAACAGTTTCATTGTAAATGAGTAAAGCGTTAGAGCATTAGTCTATATTGTACTGCAAAGCCTATTCCAGTAAACCTGTCAAAATTGGCATCATTAATAATAATACTTAACACTTACATAGTGCTTTACGTTTTCAGAGCACTGTAGACATTAACTTAATTAACAAGTTACAGTTTCACAAGCAGAAGCTCTCCCTGCAGCACCAGCCTGTGTGCCTGAATTTCTCACAAAATCTCAAACTCTGCATTAATCCACTTGTCTTTCATCCTTCTGAAAAGATTATCTTCCTTTTTATTTGCCTCCTTTGGACATATACACCCATGCTTTTGAAAACCAAGCTATTAAAAATATTCAGGTGGAAGAACACTGACTTAACATAAGCTAATTGGAAAATCCACATTACCCTACTTTTCAGCCTAAATTACACAAAATTCAGAGCTCCATAAAGCACATGTCTGGACAGAATAGGTCTCTAAATTGGTGTAAAGTGTACTTAATATTGATTGCTCTGCAATTTCCAAAACTGTTCAGAAACAGAGAGACGTAATTAGGTTTTATTTGAATTTTTCCTTCAGGTTTAAAAAGAAAGATAGCAAAAAAATCAATACTTTAGTCTACCTACAGAAGCAAAGTAAGTGAAACCCCTGTCCCTGGCAATTTACATGGCAAATTCACTGGGGAGAACAGCATTCAGTTCTCAGGGTCATATTTCAGATGTCTGTGGAGCCCATGCTAATTTCCAAAGCTTAAATTCAGGCATGCTGGTGTCACATCTGGCTTGTTTTCCACCTGTAACCCACCAAGCAAACTCAGCACCCAAAGGACACCATTACAGCAGACAGAAGTCCCTGCTTGGTCCACCTACACAATAAGGTGAAGATCCTTACCCACTCTGACCTTCATCAGGAAGCTTCAGTTTACAAAGGCAAAGGAACAACTTGAGAAACTGCACCAACAAATCCCTCTTCCGAGATACTCATGAACATTATAACCCACAACCTGTGGGGGTGGCGGATGCACTCACTGCCGGGGCGAGCCACACACCTCCATACTGCAGGGCCACTGCAAACACCACCATGACCCACAGCACCAGGCTCAAAGAGTCCAACAGAAAACACAACCCAAACACTTGTGCAAGAGGGCAAAGAAATCACTGTTAAGGCACAGCCAGCTTGAAACCACAGAGGTGTGTTGTCTCTGCCACACCAGGGGCCTCCAGGACCACCAACAACCCCAGCTTCAGCCAGCTGGGTGCCAACCATCAGGGCTTAAACCCTCCCCACCACACACTGAGAGCAATTTCCACAACCAAAAATGGGTGTCTCAAGGAAGAGAGCATCCAGAGCTGCTGCTGGTTTTGGAAAAGCCCTCAGCACCCCCACCCTACCCTCCCCAGAGCCCCTAGCAATGGCCCACTCAGACCCTTATGCAACCAAGAAGAACCAAAAGTCTTCATAGCCTTCCGGTTACTCACGTGACTGCTGCCCTCAGATCAGCATCTCTCCACAGATGGGACCAAGCCTTGTGGGAAGGTCTCCTTCGCTGAAATGCTTGTAGATCCTCACGTTAGAGACTGATGGGAGAAGAAGGCAGCCCAGCCCTAACGAGGCCCTGGTGAAGCCCCACAGCTGGCTGCACTCATGAGGGAGCACCACAACAACCCACCCCTCCAGCAGCCAAACCCTATGGCTGTCATTCCCGCTCTTTTATGGTAGGGCAGGGTGGGGCCGTGGCTAAAAGCCCCCACACCCACCCAAACAGCAACTGTGGGAGCAGGCAAGGGGTGCTCCCACTTGTGGATAGCCCCATTTGGAGGAACTTCCATCCCGCTGTGGCACCTTGCTGTGGGCACTCCTCTCCTGTTCAGTTGCAGAGTCCCTGGTCGTTCCAGCCCCTGGAAAACCACCTGCTGATGTGATTTTCCTGAATAGCCACATGACGCTGGCAGTTTTTCTTAGAATCCCAGCTCCTGGAGTCAGGGGGCTTGCGCGTGTCAATTTGTGGCCGTGATGGTTGCTTGAAAACATCGACGGCTAAAACACTCCAAACACACGTGGGTGCTACCAGAAAAAAAGTGTTACAAGTGCTTCTTCCTCTCCATTTTATAAGTGCCTGGAGCCCAGCGCGGGCTGAGGGGTCTCGGTTCCCCCTCCCCACAAACTGCCCAGGCTACGCACCGCGTCTCTGGAAAGCAGCTTCTCCATACGGCACAACTGCAATGAGGATTTAGCCATGACGTGAATGGTAATTTATAGCGTAACAGTTCTATTGGGAAGTGACGCTGCTTTTCAGCTACTTCTTGTGTAAAAAAGGGGGCACTGTCCTGCGCGTGCTCAAAGCCTGACGGACGGGAACTCGACAGCACCGGGGAAATTGCTGTAAGCTCTTACGGGCGGTACTTCCCATGGGACAGACTCTCAGCTGATGAAAATAAGCTAAATCCACTAAAACTGATGCAAACGGTAATATCGGCTGATCCTCCCAATGAATCCATTGCTCAAGGAGTGCGTCATAACATCTAAATGTCTGCTAAATTAATTGTTTTAGATCCAAAGACTTTTTTTTAGACATCTAATACCGATAAGCCGTTTGGCCACACTATGTTTATGCACGAACACGCACGCAGAAAAACAGCCAAACCAACTTACTCAACTAGGATGAGCGATTCTGAAACAACCTTAACGCTACCGCACCGCCGCACCGTGCTAACGACAATTCACAATTTCCCTTCCTCTAATAGACAGTTCGAACACTGGCGAAGCTCCTATCAGAGCATTTAATATCTGCTGTAAGCCTCTGTTTAGCAGGAAGATTACATCCCCCAGATTTCACAGTTCAAAAGTTCATACTGTACTGTTCTATTTATAGACTGCCTGACACTGCCTCTTCTTTAGTGCAGATATTCTGGAAAAAAAAAAAAGAAGAATTGGTTTGAACCATTTTGAAACAAGGTTTTAAAGAGTTTGTTTTATGCAGCCAATACCGACTCTCAGTCCTGCATCAGAAACTTTTGTTTGCCGGCGTGGCGTTTGCAATTAAGAATTCTTCTGACCTGTCATTAAACTTGAAACTTTGAAAAGAAAGTTAAAATTCAGAACCGGATAATCAATAGTAAAATCAACATATCCTTTGCTTCTAGTTAATAATTTTCTCAGGAGGAACAGGAATGGCTTTTGAAAAAAAAAAAAACATTCAAGAAATCCACAGGTTAAAAATTACTTTTGCTGGAACAGAATGATCATGAATACAAAGACCCTTCCAGCCTGTACATCCTTGATTATTTTTATATCTAGTTTTCACTTCCCATTGTACATCTTTTCTCTAGGTCTTTCAGCAAGTAAATCCCTCAAACTCTATCTCGGTGCAGGACTGCTTTAGAAACACAAAATAGATATTTTTAAGTCATCTCCAGATATCCAGTTCCAGAGAGATAAGACACAGGCCTCGGTCTAATCTCATTTACACAGATCAAAATCAGAACTCATTCCACTGGAGTAAGCAGTGTGACACAGCTGTAAACCTGCACTGCTGCTTACTTTTGGCAGGTTTGCATGCGTTTTAACACATCTCTGAGCCAACTGATCGACTGTATTCTTTAATTAAACTTCTGTTTTAAAAATGAGGCCGTACTCATGCTTGTGAAGGGCTCTGCCCTGCCAGCGCTTTCAGGTCAAAGTCCTTCACGCGCAGCCTCCATCCAGCTTGACCCTGCCCTGATCTGGGGCTGGCAGCATCACGCTGATTTGCCTTTTCATTCCTCAGTGCAAATGATCAAATACCTATTTTATAGTTGTACTTAAAAGGGAGGAGAGAGAGAGACAGGGAAAGCTTTTGGAGTAAACCAAGGAGAGGACTCAGATTTACATCTTCTGGAGCTGCAGAATGATAATAAAGCTGCTCTGCCATCTTTATTGCCAGAACCGGGTCTAGAAAGTCCTCTCTCTGCATACACGTCCTTGGCTATCTACAATAAAGCACTTTATGAATGTAAAATCCTTTGACTATCTTCCCCGTACCATGTCAGCTAGCTAGAGAAATTATTTTGTTACTGATTCATCTGAATATTAAAAACATCAGACAACATTTCTCAAAAAGGTGTTTTTCCATAAGTAACTATGTTGGTACTATGGTTGGTTTGCTACGTGAAGCACAGGTCTGAGAGTCTTTTATATTTGAACCCAGCATGTTTTTGGCCTGTGCATTGCCTTCAGGTCACAGGTGGATGAAGTATCCCTTAGCCACTTGCTGCATGCAACATCATTTTTCAGGCAGCAGCTTCTCACCATCTTTTCTGCTCCATGTTTCCCTCATGGCATCACGGGCTAGATGGGACAGAGGGTTGTGCACGATTCTTCTGCACCGCAAGGATCACAGACAGTGGGACATCCTCATTCTTTTTCACGGTACTCCAGAGGTCATGAAGTATGTGCTTGAAGGCACATGTGCATTTAATCAGTTCGGACGTTAAATAAAATTAAGCTCAAGTTTAGGTGTGCTCTAGCCAAAGGGAACTCTAGCTTGCAACGACGGCACCCAGATTCCGGCCATATATATCTTGCATCTTTACAAAATAATACAGTTTTCTGCCTAACGCTATTACACTCCCTTTTCCCAAGGGGAATGCACCTTCTGAAGGCATAATCTGTAAGCTCCTCAGGCAGCGTATCTCCTGACAAGCTTTGCCCCGATAGTCCTCGCAGAGCAGCCCACATACCCTCGGTTCGCCCTCCTCCCAGCTGAGATGGCAGAAGCGGGGCAGCCTGAGTGCCACTTCTCGTACTCAAACTGCGAGTAGCAAGCTGCTTACACAAATCCTCCTCATGGTTGGCCCAGCGTGACAGCTTTCGGCATGGTAACGCAGGGCTGTACGCCTGGAAGAGCCAGCCAGCCTGCAGTGGTGGGAACAGTTTGATCGCAGACTGCAGTAAGTATTTAATTATCGTGTGATTTCTGCTGTGCAAACCTCAAAGCCTTTCTCAATATCAATACTTGCTCTAGTTATATGTAACCATCTTTCAACTTTAAGAAATATATTCAGGAGTGATAATAAATATTTCATAAAACTGTAACTAAAAGCTGTTTGTAGACTTTCGGTGACCCGCTGCTTATTCCGAGGTGAGAGGAAGTACTTCAAGAGTGTACTAATTTCAAATAATTTTAAAGAAGTCTTCTATTTGTTGGATATCTGCTTTACCCAGCTGAAAATCAAGGCCAAGATGACTCAGTCGTACTGTAACGTGAATTCGCTATCCTCCCTTCATACAACATACACAGCATGATTCAAGGTTAAGCATAGAATATCAAAAGACTCATAGCATGGACAATTTTAATGGTAAAGGAACCTTGACTTTTACTGATTATATTAGTTCAACTAAAATTGACCTTCAATATATGAAGATTTCATTTTCACAAATAAATGGTATGACTGATGCCTTTTATTAGGCTTACAAAAAAGTAATCAGAATTGAAGCTTTCAAGGCCACAATCTCTTTTTCAGTTCAAATTACAGATAACGGAAGGAAAGACATAGTTATGAGATCTTAAAAGCTACACTAATCTTTGTTTGTTTGTTTGTTTCTTAATAAAAGGCAGCAGTATTACTATTTATCAGGTCCCGCTAGCTAGCATTGCTGCTAAATAACAACATGCCACTTCCAGCATTATCACCAGAGTTGTAGCTTGTGCATATTTATCCAGTTAATGGGATGGATTTATTACAAGTATTGAATAATTTGGACCCAGCCTACACTGATGTATTTTATGGCATGTGGTCAACACAGCTATTATGGCATGGATCTGCAACTGCTCTATAAACTGGTGCATACAGTCATTAAAATGAATGAGCACAAGTGTTTGTTATGCTGTTTTTAATTATATGTTTATCTCTCTCTCTTTTATACTTCCATTTTATTTATACCACATGTGGTCACATATGGGCCGTAGATGTCATCTTAGGGGGTTTAGGCAAACCCTAGGCAACCATCTTACTTTATTTAGGAGAGTATAACTTACCTTAGCAGCAATTCTAGAGCTATGTATCTTAATTTACATACATATTCCTGATTTTTAGTGAAGTCCGGTGTCCAGAGTTGAGGGTATTCTAAAGAGAAAAGGAGCAAACCTCCATCATGTGGAACATTGATTATGAGGGGTTGTTTTAATGCTTATCACAGGTTAAACATAGGTTTATTATTTAAATTACACGTTTACGTTATCACTTGGACATTTCCTGAAGAAGTTTCTTTAATAACTTTTGTAGAACAGAAAAGCCTGGAGACTGAAGCTCATTGAACTATTAGTTTAACAACTAATAGTTTAAAATGATAGTTTAAGGCACAAATTAATGATACTTTCAGGGCTCAGTTCTGTTTTCTTAAAGTTCTGCCATGTGGATAAATATCATTCCCTTGTACACTGATGAGAATTAGTCTGAAAAGATAGTACAGGTACGGAGGACATCTCCGATAGCACGGTTCCACCAAAGCTGCCAATGGACAGGGAGGCACTGGAAACCAGGCTCCATGTAACGGCGCAAGAAATCCAGGGGAATGGACCTTGCCTCCAGGGGTCATTGGCATCCTGTTGGGTCTGTGGTTTATACCATGAAGACCATTTGACTTATTCTTAGTTGGCTTATAGGCTTACTCTTCATGTGATTTTATCGGTGGAAATGGACCAGAAAAACTGAAAGGAAATTGAAAGCACACTTTCAGTGAGTTGTATGGCCTTCAGATTTGCTTTCTACGAATGTTAATGCCAGAAAGGACAATTGTCTAAACTTTCATGAAAATCAAAGGTATCATCTTAACCCATGTACCTCCTTTGGACAATTAGGAGTCAAAGAGAATAGAGTCCAGACACATGAATCTATGAAAATTTGGATATATACATTACTTTCTCCATTGGGTGGGCTATCAGTTGTATTCCCAACATTGGCTCAAGGCCTATATCTTTCACATGACAGAATGTGAACAATTTATGCATTTAGCTAAATCTGCTTAACCTGGGTCAAACTACACCCATGCTGGAGCTCTGCAATCATAAGCGAAAAAGAATTATAGATCTGATGGTACATGTTCTGATGAAGGAGAAACAGTGACACTGGGCTGATCAACAGTTTAACAATGACACAAGTGGCTCCCTCTGAGGACAGGATCAGGTCTATTGAAATGATCAATTTAAGTTTTAAATTATACTTTTAATTATTTAAAATAGAACGTCGGCAGAGTTAGGAAAAAAAAATCCCTTTGTGTCAAGCAGTAATTACATCTGACTTTTCCACCGAAAACTCTAAGTGGTGTAGTACTGCATTATAACTGCTTAAAAGTATAAGGTTCTTTCTTTTGCATAGTTCAGATTGTGCACTGAACTAGATAGCTTTGTTAGTAGGGCACACGGCTCTTCGTTCCTGGAACCCCGCTTGAACTCTTTACTTAAAAGAATACACTGGTTTTGCTCAGTCATTAGTAGGCAGTAACTCATATCGAAGTGCATTGCATTTAATTCAGGACAGTTGGCAGTCTCTGCACAAGAGAGACTCCAAAATGAGCCAGCATATAAAGGAAGGGAATGTCTTCGGCTTAGAGCTGGGGTTACCACTGGGGCAAGGAGGGGATTGTCTCACTCCAGCTCTCTGCATCAGAACTGATATTCAGTTCCTGGTACTCTGAGACCCGTAATCTTGGTGAGGGGAAGGGACAAAAAAAAAAAAAAAAAAAAAAAAAAAANATACTCAAATGCTCACTTGGAGAACAGAAAATTGTAAATAAGCCATGTAAAAAAAAAATAAATCCAAAATATACATGCTTGTGCATTTATCACCTCCATTTCAGATGCAATGCCAAACAGAGAGGATGAATGAGGGGTCAGCTCAGTTAGGAAGAGTGCAAAAATCAACAGCACTAAAGCTACTTTTCAGGTTAGCATAATCTTCTGTCTGCAAACACTGTCTGTTTTATCTGATTTTTTTTTATTGGACAGCTGTGATGTTCTCCTTTCAAAACCTTGTCACTGCCGTTCAGCAGAAATGTAAGTGATATGATTAAGGAACATGGCATCTTGTATAATCGGTCGTAATCATTATCTAGGGGTTTCAGTAACATGACACATGCACGGCAACAGCAGCATCTGCTATGGACTGACAGATATCTCAAGCTCAGGATGATGGAAGCACACTCAGGGATTTGTAAACTTGTCTTGGCTAATGCCACTATCCTGATGTGAACCTGTTGTTGGCTATGCTGCTTAAAGGCCAAAGATTAAAAGTGTTTTATAAAGTTCATCCTATCCCCCATGAACCCACATCTCTGGCCGGTGTGGGATGTGTTGCCTTAGCAGACCTTTCCCACTTCCACTGATAGGATGGTACTTTTGGAAGTAGCTGGAAAGAGCAGAACTCTATTTTTATAGCGTTTCCTCACCACACATCAGGTTCTTTTACAAACACTCAGTACTGGATTAACTGCATTTCCAGAGAAGCCAACGACGTTGAATTGTGTAGCGTACTATGTAAGTTATAAACACTAGGGGATGGACTCCCTACCGCAGGGACACGTGACTGTAACATGAGTGAGCGCTACTGTGTCTTTGCTGCTCGCCTGGAAGCTCCGTACCCTACGTGTGAGCTGAAGACTGCTAGCCATGGCCCCAGTGACAGCAGCCATATTCTGGATGCTTCGTAAGGGAGAAATGAAGTCTGTTTCTTCCTCAGCCTGCAGAGACTAAAATTCAGTCTCTCACTTTCTGCACGTGTTCCCTAACCACTGTGCTATTAAAGATCTGGGAGAAGTAGAGATGAGAGATGTTTTCCATGCCTCCTTGTTATAACAGAGTCACTGGAAGGCAAATGGCAGTGAGCCAGGAGAGGAACAAGCAAATGAGAATCACGCCAGAAATGGGATACATGCTTTTTTTTTTAATGTTTTTTTGTTTTGGCAAAATTTAGAACAGCTGTAGACTGCATTAATTTACTCTGAGGTCTGACTGATTGCCAAGGCCGTGGTTGGGGACATCACTTTTGCACACCAACTGTGGAAATTCATCATTCTTCCGTGTCGACATCAGAGGATTAAGACTCAGGCACTGTTCCTTTATTGCGACTCCAAAATTTTGCTTTTGGTCACTTCTAGATAGGATCTTGCATTCAGCCTGCTTCATTCAACTTTTTGTCAACATTACTGCAGCTGTATTTCTGGGACTGTACAAGCTATTAGCTAGCGGGCATCGTGAAGTCAGGTTTGTTCTCCAATGAAGCAAAACCTTTTTTGTGCAAACATGGCTGTTTATAAAGGTAAGGTCCATCTAGACAGGCTGCTATAACAGTACCATCTATTTACATCTGTCACACATCTCAGTTACAGGAGTGTCAGTGTACAATATTCACAACTAACGGATCCCAAGTAACATTTAGGGTTATTCCCAAGTAACAGCAAGGATTACGTTTGTTATCCAACAATTGGGAACAATGACCACATTGAAAAAAGTCATAATCTGTTCTTGGACAATCTTTAAATGGGTTAAATGCTTTAAAATAGTTGTGCAAACTTCTGCATATTATATATATTCATTCCTACTCCTGAGCAGAACTACAGATCATGTTGCATCAAACAAGAATAACGCAGCTAATTGTTCCAAAAGTATTTATTCCTACTTTGCTTTTTTAAGGCTTTATGGATAAAGATGCTTCATAAAATTTTATAACATTATGATTCAGATTTCTTTATTCTCGCCATGTAGGACCTTATTGCACAAATCAACTCCTTAAGTTAGCTTTTTTGATTATGGGAATGGGCTATGCTGATTTGAGAATCTGGACCATTGAGTTCAAGAGGATGACTAATGGAGTCAGGTGCTCATCAAGTTCAGTGATGGTATCAGAATCTGATTCTGCTTGTGTTCGGGGACAAAGGATTGAGAACTGATGGAAGGAGAGGCAATTAGTTAACCACATTTATGAAGGAGACAAATACAGAATGCAAATGCACCTGCCTCTTTAAGGCTTCTCCTTCTATTGCCTCATGGAACAAAAAAAAAATCATTTTACTTTATTCCCAAATACAAACATATTGAATGATTATTGTGTAAGTGCCAGGATATAGGTATCAAAATTCACTCTTCCTTCTTGTTTTCTTGCAGGTCAAGGTTTGAAAGAAAAATATGTGTATAAATAAAACAGGCACAGATCAGATGTAAAAATCCACCTGCTCCCTTTATTAATGCGATTCTGGATGTGAAAATGTAATGTCAGGAATTAGGTAGCATATGAAAGTACCACTAGATAAATTTAAACAGAATTTTGAATAAAGATATATTTGGGAATATAAAACAGGGTGAGATTAAACATAATGTAATCAAAGGTAGAGAAAAGAATACGACACAACAGGGCAGTGATCAGAATTTCAGCTTTTAGAAATTACATTTTTACTGAAGACATTGCCACAGGTGAAGTTGCGATTGCTGCTCCCACTTTCTGCACGGGCGCCTTCACTTTGCCTCTGAGACAAACACCTGCTAATATTAGCTACCTACTTCCAGTCACCACCAGAAGGAGCTTAGCAGATGATATTTTCATTGGATTGTGCAATAATGTGAAGTCTTCTCTAATCTTATTTGGCATGTTACCTATTGGATTTATGGAAATCCTCAATGAACTTTAACCTGGAGGTGTAACAGTCACATAAACTCTGCACGTGTGTGTGTGTGTTGCGGTGGTCATGAGGTGTGCCCTTGACGTTACCTACTGCTTAAGTCTTTGGCTAGGCCTGTGAGTAACTCTTAAATCCAAAGGGAATGAAGTATAAAAATCAGTCTTCCAAACACATAGCACTTTGGCTGATTAGCATGGAGAAAAAAAGAATTAATAATGAGGAGAAAAAAAAGATAGCCAGAAACTACAAACACCAGGGAGTCCTTTTCAGTGTTACTTGAAAATAAAGCAACAATAGCAAGACTAGTCATCTCATTAAATAATAATTTGTTATTTCCCTTTAATGCTGCACATGTTCTTTAATGGTTGTGACTTCTTAAGACAGTTTGACTATAATTTCCACATATTTATCAATAGGAAACTTGTATAACTTTTAATGAGTCCTTGAACTGACCACCTGTGAACAAGAGGTATCGTAAACCTTGTCTCTTGACATATGAAAAATAATTTGAACATAAGTTTTCCTTGATGTGGCTGATCTAAAGTGGGTTGTGAAACTACTGGCAGACAGCTCAAACCATGCTCCCTACAAAATTAAAACATGCCTACCACTTCTGTCCAACGGCAAGGAGTGGAAGGTGTTCCCATTTCTCACATTTGGAAAATTGCAGATAATTAGAGAAGAAAAGAAGTCTCTGTTTATTAAAGATTGATTCTTTCAGTAGAAAGATATATTGGTATATTTCTTTGTGGTCAGAGTCCAGCCATCAGGAGAAATTTCCAGTTGCTGAAACTAGCCTGATGGTCTTTCATGTCTGCATGACTTGTAAGTTGGATGTCTTGTGACAACACATGAGTATGTGCTTTGAGCTGGATTCTGGACTCAGGGGAATTTCATTTTCATCTGAAATTAAGTTAGTATAACTTAGTGCAAAATTTCAGAAAAAAATCATGTGAAAAATGTCTTTTCATTTCAGCTGAAACAGCTTGTAAGTTTTACTAGCTCTGACTACGATGCTGATGACTGGTTGTAAAATGGAGTCTTACTTCATTTTATTCTTATTTATGTATCACCCATCAGATTTTCCTGTTTTATTTTGACTTCACTGTTCTGATTAAATGTTAATATTTTGGGTTTAAATTACATATCCTCTGGCACATATTGCCACATGCAGAGACTTCTCTTCCTTTAACAGTGTAATGAGATGATGCTGTATCAATATATCTGTATGAAAATTTTTAAAAATTATGAAACAAACATGTTACATTTTCAACAAGGAATTTTCAAATATATTGACTCAAAAGAATATTCTGGCTTTCAACACAAAGCATTCAAATAATGCTTTCAATACAGAAAGTTTGGTTTCAGCATTAGTTGTAAAATGGTTACGTTGATGCCTTCAAAGCTAAATATTTTCAAGGCATCAATTTTTTCAAAATATTTGAAATTCTGCATTTTCAACCCAAAGCAGGAAGAAACAAAATGTCAAAAAGTGAATTAATTTTAAATTCAAGGTTTACACACACTTCTTTAATTTTCAGTCCATAGGTATGGGTTATCTTCCAACGCCCAACATGCTGCAGGAATAAAATGCATGTCCTGGAACTCCAATGCCATTTGTGGGAAGACTATAGATATGTTGAGTGCATTTCCCAGTGTCTGATCTGCAAGGGAGAACGGTGAAGAAACCAGAAAAAGTGAGAAGGCAAAACCAGCACAAATGCACAAGCTGTTTTTACAGAAATACTGGTGTGAGCAAGGTAAATCCATCCCTTCACTCAGATGACAATCACATCACAGGTAACGCGATGTTTTACTGCTTTTGGCAGCATTACAGAGACAACCTCTCCCTGATAAACAGATTTTCAGCCATTTTTCCTGTGTGCTGGCCTGAACCAGGCTTTTCTTTGATGATAAACGTAAATATCCTACCATTACTCCTATTTTCCTCTTGCATAAATAAACTGTCTGCAGGCAGTGGAAAGAGGTAGTTGTTATTGTGTTTCTGTTGTGACAATGTCAAAAAAAAAAAAACATGCTAGGTGTTTTCCAAAGGGCCATCTTTGTCCTGACGAACATCCCTACAGAAAACATAATTGCATACTTTTAAAAAATCATCCTGGTGCCACAGAATATTGTGTGGATCTATTGAGTGATTTACTGCACCAATAACACTGTCCTTTAGTTTTCACACAGGTTTAACAGCAATACGTGAAAACTTGGGATGACACGGTATTTCCCTTTGTGGCATTGGGCTCAAATGAGCCAGGTCCCTCATTTTTCCATTTGCCATATTAGAATGAATATACAGCAGGAGGAGCTGCCTTACATTTTCCATTCTTCACGTTAAACATAATCTCCCAGCCTAAGTGCTGAATCACATCTCCCAACTATTGCCTGTTCCAATTGTGCCTTCACTTGTGTTGCTTTTATTTACCGTCTCAGCTCGCACCTTTCTTAACGGTGTTGCTTTTCTTCCCCTTCAAACAAATATATCCTTTTCTCTCTGGCAATTTTTGAAATGTGTGCTCAAGTCAGGGGTTAGACAAACCTTATCAGTATGCGTGCGTGAGTATGTGTGTGCAGTTGTGTATGTAATTCAGGTATTTTCTCTTACTGAGCAGGACGGTTGCATTGGAAAGCTCGTAAAAGCTAGAGTGGAACAACAGCACAATGCATCAAAGGGGGAACCGAGATTCTTTTTTTCCATAATTTTAGCTGAATGCATCACAAAGTGGCAATTATATGGCACATTTTTCTTCTAAAAAATTGGCCTCGTTGTGCCTCTAGACAACAAAACAGCATGAAGAAACCATACAGGCACAGCTTGGTTCCAAATAACCATGTTTACCTAATATACACAAATATGCCAGGCCTAACTATATAAATATTGCTATTCTGACTTATTTCTGGAAGTTTCTAAAACACATAACATGGTGAGTAGAAAAGAACATTCGCTATTTATTTGCACTGTAGGAAAAGGCAGTAAGTCTCAAGCATAAACATATTTGCAATGTGATAGGGAAAGATGACAGGAGTATCTATGAAGCATTTTGTACCCACTCATATAGTGAAAAACACGTAATGGAAAAATTCCTTTGAGGTGTGCAGCTCAAATTTATATAACAGGCATTTTGATTTATCCAGAAAATATTTTCTAGGGTATTTAATTTGAATTGATTCCTGCCATGTTTTTTCTTTTTTTCTTTTATAAGATATTCAAGAGATTCTCAGGGTGACATGAAACACTTTTAAGAGAACTACCAGTTATCTCCTCTTTTCTTATCTCTTGGGCAGCTTTTTCCAGCATTCAAAACTAGCGCTTGAGTTTTAAAGCTCCCTCCCAAGATTGCTGTCAGATGAGATCTATCAACAGGGAGGTTTTGCTCTGGGGACCTAATGTAGTATTTGAATGCATCAGAAATTGCAAATGATGCAAAGTGACTCAAAAAAAAATATTCCTAACAAGAACTCAGGAAATTCCCAGCCCAGAAACGTGACTGACTTTAATAAATGGCACATGCAAAATGTAACAAAAGATAATTTCAGTCTGATTCCAGGGGAATCGAAGGCAGATGAATCTCAGCCTGCGGTGCGTGCAGCTGGCAGTGCTGTCTCAGAGTGCCCGTGTCAAGGGCGCAGGGCTGAGGTGGTGGGTTCCTTTTTTCTGCCAAACCTGGCAGATAATGGGATTAAGGACTGTAAGAGGCACCCACTACCTGTTAGTCAAGTTTTGACTTGAATTGTCCTGTTGGTGGCTTCCATGAGGATTCTTATGAAACAGAGTCACAGCAATCATTCCTCACTCACAATCACCAATCCAAGAATTTTCTCCATTTTTGCTTTCTAGGAAAAACAGGGAATTTATAGGGCCTAACTCACCTCTCAGCTGGTGCAGAGATCAGTGCTGAGATCTAGCAAATATGACTTCCACGTGATGCTGAAGCTGCCAAAAATTATTATTGGCGTTCATTTCCAGCTGTGCCAATTTTGGGGATGAGGGTGACAACTGGACCTACTACCAGTAGCTCCATCTCCTGCCTCTCATCCATCCCAATGCTCTCCTGGAAAGCACTTTGTGATAGGGGCTGCCCCAGGGCATGAAACGCTGGAGTCCTGCTCGGTGTCCCAGTGTAAACCGGTTAAATTGTGGAACTTCTGACCCTGTAAAACTAAATATCACTATCGTTAGAAGCAGTACAAAGAAAAAGAGATACAAGGAAAGAATGCTGGAGGGCAGGAAAAAAGTACTTATGAAAAGTGGGAAATGGGAACGCTGTTCATAATTTAATTTTTTTTTCCAAAATAATTTACACCATAATTCACTTTAAGTCCTACATTTTATTACTGTCAAAATACCCCCAAAAATATCTCCTCCCCTTTTTGACATTTGCTTGCTTTTTAAAACATTTGAAAAAACATGACTTGTGGTTTGGCTTTTTGTTATGTTTTTATTCGGTGGGTTTGCGGTTGTTTATTTGCAGGGACAGAGGTGGCTCCACTTAATTACTTTCTTATTCCTCTCCATTTGTCCATTCTGTAAACTTTAATATCTTCCTCTAGTTTGGAAAAATTAGTTTCTGACTAAATGACAGCTGCCTCTTTCCTCTGGCCACTTTCCAAAAGCCAGAAAATACTTAGAAATTCTGAAGCAGCAAAAAGAATTAAAAAAAAAAAAAAAAAAGTAAAAAAGCAGGAAAAATAAATCACTAACATTCTTTTGCACTTTTTTCTCACCCAAATGTAAAACTCCAAATCTTCTTAAAAATCACCTTTTGAGGATAGAATTTTAAGATTTCAACTTCAAGTGATTATTTTGTGGCTATATTTTACACTCCTATGGAAAATAAATTATCTTGTGACTGCCTACTTGTTCACTTATAAGTACTTTTTTTTAATTAAAAGTAGTTCTTGCCAGACATGTTGAAGCAAAAAGAAATCAAGCTGGTCTAATAAATCCAAAACATAGTCAGGCTTAAATTATCTACCGGTAGATTTGCTGAAGAAATTAATATACAGCAGTCAAAAACAATGGAAGATTATTAAAAGAGAGCCCTTCCATGAAGAAAGATGAAAAGATCTCATCGGATATCTAGTCAGTTAGGAGAAACAATGAATAAAGCAAGAGATATTCTTCAGGGGACTTAATTAAAAAATCTGTTTTCTTCAAAAAAAAATCATCTAGTGTAGGTCCCTCCCCTCCGACACCTTTTCACTGTCTCCTCGTTTCAATATTCTGGTGTTAAGGTAGGGATTTTATGCTCCACTGAAACCAGTTCCATCATGGATCTTGTCCAACCATAGTGAAACGTAAGCTGAAGAGTTAACTTTTTATTTGTTTGTTTTAATTGAATAATAAGAAGAATCTTCTCCAGCTGTGATAATGGGATGGCTCTGGATCTGTCCCACTTCTTAGACCTATCCTTTTATTTCTTTTCTAGAAATCTTAAATCTTTGATCATGGGGGTCCAATTGCTTCAAAGCCACTACATCATAAACATTATTTTTCTACTGATTTCATTTAGTTTCTATGACTTTTTCCCAGAGTTCTGATCATTATTCAAATTAAACAAACAGACAAAACCATCTTTTTATACCTTTTCCTTGTCCGGATGCCTTGCAAGACAAAGAAAAATAACGACTTTGATCTGGAGGGAGCATGGATTTTCTTTCTTCTTTTAAACAGGCAGAGGATATTCGTGCAAGTGAAGGATCAGGGTCAGGACAGGCAGAGCTTGTAACTGAAGTTGTCTATCTTGAGGCCATGCAACTCTGCTGCAAGTTTCCCTGATGCCTTGGCAGTGATCCATAGCCTGACCTGGAGACACTGAGCTGAGACGAAGAAGCCAATTAGGTTATAACCTGAAGTTGGTTCAAACAGAGGTCCTGTAGGTGAACTCTGGCTGTATTACCCACTAAGCTGCCCTGAAACGGTATGTGGTTTAAATAGGAACGGGTTGTTTTTGTCAAAAATCATAATTTCTCTAGGAATTGGAATGGTATAAAATACTGAAAAAAATACAGTTACAAAAATTGTTTTCTATACAGTGGAAAAGATGTTTTATTTAAATTTATCTTCTTGGCTGTTCTCCTTTGGGTAGATCTTGTAAGAATATGCTTCTAATTGCATAATTTCATTAGAATCTCCTGTTTTATTTAAAAGTGTATATTTAAATGAGAACAGCGTTCAGAAAAAAAATATTCTGGTGCATTTGCATTTGTCAAAAGGGACAAACCATGAATGAATGCTACAACAGCATTTGGAATTTCCTCTATATTCCCCTATTTTCTTAATACATTTGGCAGGGGAAAAAAAATAAACAACAATTAAGACACGAACGCGGAACCTCAACTTCCACAGATTGGCACAACTCCATCCAAGTCAGTGGAGGTGCTTTGATTTATATCAATCGAAGATCTGGCCTAAAGGTTTATAGGAGTAACAGGAATGGGAGAATTTCAGCAGTGCTTCAGCGACGGAGGAGAGAAGATCTGCTGCGGGGAGCTGCACATGCAGTGCGTGGCCATGACTGCTTACACACTAATTAAACCAGTTTTATGTTTTGGTACTGGAAAGATGGTTAAAACCATCTGCTTCTTTTTTAGAATATTCTACTAGCTAAGAAGAAAATGTGGTCAAGATTAGATCTAGGTGATAAATAGTTGTTTGGGGTTTTTTATTCTGCGGCTGAACCTAAAGATCTAAATAGTATTTGCGTCAGACAGTACTTAACTACAGATGTAAAGGTTTATTGCAATGTGACAAACAAAATGATCTTAGGTTAATCTGCGATGTTTTGTTTCAACCAAAACAGTGATTTAATTTCTTTAGTATTTTATTTAAGCTTCCCTCTTTCTGCGTGTTTTAACCCTTGCAACATGGAAGCATGTAATTTATTTTGAAACAAATGTTGAAAGAAATATTCCCGATTTTTCTACTAAAACTAATTGTTGAATATGACCCAGTCTGAGGCCCCTTACACATCAGGCAATCAACAGGCTGATGCCTCAGTGGAGTGTTCCAGCAAATTACCTGGCACAGCCGTCACAGGGTAGCTGTGCTGGAGCACATCCCTGGAGCTGAATTAGAGGTTGTAAATTGCCTCCACATATCCCTTCCCTCATAGTCACTTATTGTCCCACATAAGTAGCTATCATTTTAATTGACAGAGTGTTGCATGAGGGATGCAAAATCATGAAAAATATGAAGTGCATCATACAGAGACAAAACACAGCTCCATTGAAATTATACCTTGTCAAGAGAGAAAATATTCTGGTTGGCTGAACATGAATCAATGAATTTGGAGGACCAGAATGCTGGAATTAACTGGGCTCAGAAAGTAAGTGTAGAAAAGGACCCAGCTTGCTTATTTAGACTCATCTTTCTCTCTACTTATTTTTCTTTTGTGTTGGTCACAAACAAAGGGTGAAAGTTTAAAAAGGAAAAACGGGGAAGAACTAAAATATAAATAATAACAACTTGTATTTGTGGAGTAGACAGTCCAGGAGACAGATAATGGCACAGAAGCATTTCCCTTGGGAAAACGGCTTGAACGCAGCCCGAGTCCGAAGCAATGGCCATCCATAGGCTGTTCGAGGGCCCAAATGCAGTGGGTTTGTGGTCCGTGTCCCTCCCTGATGACAGTATTTAAGTGGTTCACAGGCTCCGCATTGGCCCTATAAACAAAGATGAATTTCACTCTCTGAACACATCCGTCATGTTAGGGCTTTGACACCATGCATGATGGTGCTTAGCAGTCTTGGTACTGTGCACATTAAGAATTCTAGTACTACCTTTTCTCCTCTAAAACAGATACTTAATTAAAAAATAAATACGTGCACATACCTGTAATCACAGTTCTGTCATCTTATGCTGCAAAGCCACAATGGAATATCCAGTTCCCGTACCTTTCTTGCCTTTGGTTTCCGCTCCATGGTTTGTATTGCCCTATGAAACGGGTGCCTCAATAAAATGAAGATCAAGGCTTATTTTCTCCCTTTTTAAAAAAACACAAAAATGAAACATACGTGACCAAAAGGCTGAAAAATGTGACAAATAAAAATGTGTTATCCCTCCTGCGTTCTGTTTGATTTTACTTGCTGATATCCCTTGCTGACAAGGGAGAAATATTTTACACCACAGATTCTAGTGGAAGTCAACAAAGCTATTTCTGTCTTAAGGACTAAGGGTAAAAGAATCTATACCTTAGTTTTTCCACTGAAAAGAGAGATTAAAAAAAAGTTTACATACACTATTGATTGATTTATTTATTTAATCCATCCACTGATAGCACGAAAGCTTCTGCTTTAGCACTTTACTGTTGATGCTTGACTGAACTACAGAGCTTACTTTTTTTATGCAACCCTGAAATCAGCTTCAACATTGAAGCAAAGGCCATGACACTAGAGATTTTCAAGCAGCTGGAGTAAAAAATATTGGTTTTGTGTGTATCAGTGCAGTAGGTGTTGAAAATATAAAAAAGAGGACCATTGATCAAAATAATAGATAGAAGCATTTTTTAATCTGCACAAGTCCATACATGTTTGTGTCTCCAATTGTACACACACATACAAAGACATGCAGAAGTGTATCTCTATCTCCTGAAGTATTTGGCATTCTATATATCTTTCAGCTTTTAGCTTGATTTCATTGACAGTTCAGTCAGAATACCATTTTCCCTTCCCTTGTGGCAAGCTATACATGTTAAGCCTTTTTTTTTTTTAACAGCGCTCTTGTGCTGTTTTCCTTCTTTTTCTTGATACATGTTTTGTTTTCTTCTTGAAGCAGAAAAGCACAAGTTCTCGAATAGATTTTTATTGCCAAAAATCAAGTGTGTTTAAAGTACAGCCAACACGATGAGGGTTTGCTTGAAGGGGAGAGGGAGGTTTCTCCTGCTACCCCAACAGCACTTGCAAGTGCATTGGCCAATGGAAAAGTCAATCTCGGGGGTGAGGACCGAGAAAACTCTAACCCCCCTTTCCTCTCCTCGGAGTGCAAACCTGAAGGCTCTTGACATCTCCTATGATTTAATCATTAGGACGAGGTGCTTTGCTGAGGAACGGCCTCAGCAGAAGGTCAGATTTCAAGGATAACACTTGCACCAACAGAGTGGTGAAAAAAAGAGATTTATTTTCTCAATACAGATATTTATTAAATATATTGTGAGTGCCACCAGTATATTTTCTGCCCTCGCGTTCAAAGCACTTTTAAGGAAAGCAAGGATCACTATATACAGTTCACAGGTGAGTAGACTGAGGCACAGCAAAAACAAATGATCTGGTGCTTCAAAATTAATAACTAAATCAGCAACATAAGTTGCAGAGGAACTCTAAGCAACTGGCTGCGATGGCTTGTTTATTATGCTAAATACGTTAACGTACCTCAGGACTGACAAATGTTCCTGAAGGCAAGGCTTTTTTTGATGCAAAGCCTCCTAATATACCCAACTTTGCACTGAACGCTCTGAGAAGTAAGAGTTAACTTTAAAGAAAGCCTGTTTGTGCTTTAAAATGTCATATATATATATAGCCTGATTAATGGAAATAGATTAGAAATAAATATATTTTAATGTGGAGAACGTACTTACCAGTGCACTATCAGAGCACAACTGACATGGGACGCAGTCTAAACAAAAGTCAGCAGCTACTAATGAGGCTTGTTAGTGATGCTAATCTATGTAAATGTTATTAATTGAGAACATCTATCTTTTATCTCCAACATTTGGTAATCAGGCAATTAAAAAACAATGACATTCCCGGCGGTTGTTCTCCCAGTAAAAAAAAAAGTGATCAAAGAGTCCTGAATAAGGAAAGGGAAAGTCCCTTATCAAGAGCTGGGCCTTGCCTTGGGCTACCAGGCCTCATTAAAGGCAGAAAAGCTCTGTTGATCACCAATTAACCTGATTTGTAGGAACTCTGATAAAGACCTCAAACAACATGAGTTTTCTTAACTATAATAAATGACACAGTTTATTGACAAAAATAAAAACGTTTGGTTTGAAAAAGAGCATAAAGGAGCTATTCAAATTGGATAGCCCTACCACACACCAGGCCTGAAAGACGCGGGATAGGTTTAACTTCACCACATTGGTGGCATATTATCAATGCCAGATACAGTCAAACCTATTAACAGCCATATACACAACAACCAAATATATACATATTTGGTAGCTGTCACATAAATTTCTGTCATCTCTAGTCATAACAGACAGCAGATTGCATTAATTATGTATGTACTATGCTCATGAATGGAAATTTAGCGCTCTAGGGTGAACTCTGTATCTCGAAACACGAAAGTAAAAAAAAAAAGGATATTTTCTTGAGGCTTAATTGGTGGACATTTTGTGATTATACTTTTTTTTTTTTAAAATCTTAGCAGTTGCTTTAAATTATCCCTAGTGTAAATTTCCATATGCCTTCTTAACCCATTCTTTCCATTCTGGAGAATTTAATTCTTCCTCTCAGGTATTGTTCGTAGTGTCACAACTAGTAGGTAGAGCACTGCAGTGTGACTGTCAACTATAATTGTAATTATTGCCAGCAGTTCATTAATTCACATGGTGATGGCCTGTCCCTGTTTGTCTCTCTGGAGAAAGAGGGAATAATAACTAAATGTAAAACTTGAGCCTAGAGTTGAGTGAAAAAGTAGCACAAATACGGTACCAAACTCAAGCCTTTTCTGTGTTGAAAGGTTTAATGGTTTTGTTTTACCACTACAGCTATCCCACCAAACCTATGCATTGTCAATGTATCTGCTAGGGATATAATTGTCTGCATATTGGGGGTCCTGCCAGCATTAGCACGTCTTATCAAATTATACCCTGGGCTTACATTGCTTTAAATGCAAAATTTTAGGTGTGCTTTAGGTCTTCAATGATAAAATGCATTTGAGACTGTAAGACTAAACCTGCCTTATTAGGTCTATTGAGTAGCCGATGTCCATGATCTTTATGGGCCAGATCTGACTTTGATAAGAATCAGACTGGCTCATAAAGTGAAAAAATACCACTGTCACACTGCANGATATGTCACATTTAGCAGAGAATGTTGGGTATCAAAAGACCTGTCTGAGAAGAAACAAAAAAGAGACATAGCAGCAAGGGTAGCGTGAAATGTCAACAACCCCTTTGAAGCTCAGACCCCTTTTTATTAAGATGATAAAATGAAAGATCAGGCGCTTAATGTTGGAGCATGTGAATATTTTGATCTGAGATGACGTCTATGGTTTTGCTTTTTTAACTAATGCATTATTGCCCCCCCCAAAAAAGGTATTGGTTAGTGATACCATGGGTGAGCTTTTATCTTACCATATAGATCTGAGCATGTTTTACAGCAAAGATAATTATCTCTAACCAGTGGTTTTGGTTGGTCTTTGATTTAGCTGTTCAAGCAGATGCCACCATAGAGATTCTATTATGCACAAACAATTGTATTTCATTGGTAAGTGCCCTGCATGCCTACCTCATTATTAGAACCCAATTAATTTTTCTTTGTAATAAAATGGAAAGACTTAGAGCTAACAGGAAGGCTAATCTAAAGAAATTTGGACCAACCGCAAAGAGTACCTGGAAGAAGCATAAAGAAGAGCGGTAATTACGTGACACATGCACACATACAAAAAAGAAAGAACATGAATTGAAGTTTCAGAAACAGGCCCAGGGAGCACAGATCGCAATCTGGCTAGATTGCGAAAGTAGTACTAAGATGTCTTAATTATATGATTGATGTAAGCTTCAAAAGAAAGCTCGGTATTCACAATGGCTACAAGGTTATGAGTGTTATCTAATGTATAAAGAAAACTACCACTGAAGGCAAACACTACACACGAAACTTGAGACCTTTCTCTTTCAGAATCAATCAATAACGTCTTATTTTTAATCTATATTATGTTTAAGAAAATGTGATGACATCCTTGATTGAAGATCACACAAATAATTATGCTAATAATGACTCACTTTGTAGGACCTACAAGGACTGGATCTACAAGGACTGTCGTTTGAATTCCTGTGACACTGTATGCGAGGGGACCTGGTTCAATTACCTGATAGAAGTGCATAGACTATTTGTTTGAGACAAACTGGAAAAAGCACTGCTTCGGGACATTGATTAACACATTCTAACACAGTTCTGATTACTTTAATCCAGTGATTTAGCTCACCAGCAAATAATCTGTTTTCAAGATAGCAGGGTTAGCCGACACTGGGAAACTCATCTTGCAGGGAATACCAGTATTCCAAAACTTGTTTTTCTCCAAATTGGACAAAAAGCCCATAAATTTCATTATTTTAGGAACCAATTGTTTTACTTTTTCTTTCAAACTTGTCACTAGAATTTAATTTTGTTTCAGTTTTATCATTGCAACTGTTAATATCAATGGAAAATAAAGAAAGAAAATTTAGATTTCACCAGAAGGAAACATTTTTATAATTTGCCGTTAAAAATTCAATGAAGAAATCAATACAAACCTTTTTTGAGTCAAGCAAATCATCGTATTCCAGAAGGAAAGTGCTTCATTTGAAATTTCTAAATGGAAGGTGGTTTCTGAGCCTCCTAAAAATTTGCAGAAGATGACCCAATACTCAGCATATCGATATCACCATCAATAAACCGCTTTTCTGCCTTTCTCTTGGTGCTGAGACATTTGTTCCAGGGGATATGAAGAAATGTTATCTTTGCATATAAAATGCACTCACCTGTGTACACCCAACAAAGTTTATTCTAAGGAACTAATAAATATTTCCTTGCAAGTACCCAAAATTACAGATAAACTGGATGGACATGAAATAGGTCTTTATCCACAATGGACAGAAGAATGAAATTAAAAGCTATAAAAGCACTATGGCACAGCCTATGTTTTTAATGCAAGCATTCACATAAAGATCTTCTTCTGAGATGGGTTTGGGTAGTCCAAACTACCTGATCATTGTCAGGGCTGCAGGTGAAGCAGTCTTCTCCTCTACCTATCCGATCTGCTTATTATTGAAAGTCAACTCCCTCGCTCGGAGATACCCAAATATAATCTTAACACAGTTGGCCCAATTCTATTTAAAAGTCCTTTTATGAGTCCTGATTGACCAGGTCTGATGGTAATAGAGTGAGAGTTAATGCTACAAGCATTACACAGAAGAGGCAAAAATAAAAGCTCTACTGTGCAGACAGGAGGGGTGAAGGGTCCATTGAAAATCAGAGAGATTAGCAACTCATCACATTATATGTGGGTTATCAGGAGACAGAGGTAATGAAAGTGAGACCTATATCATGTCCATCC